>CM077265.1:17057220-17264720 GCA_039654775.1 Spinibarbus caldwelli | reverse complement strand
TTCGCAAGACTCAAAATATGTACCAATAGGTACATATCACTGCAGTTTGCAACAGAAATGAACACTAGAGGCGGTAAAACAGCGAGCACTTGTAATCGTACGTGTTTTCGTACACAGTTATGATTACAGCTCCATATGTTTCCCTTTCCGGAAGTAACAAGTTTGCTCGGTAGCTCACTTGGCACGGAATTGGACTTAGGATGCTGAATCCTTGGGTACGAATACCGTCAAAAACATGACTCCTTATGAAAGAGCTGAAAGATGAGAGATCGAAAAACAAGCTAAAACAAGATGCTTCCCATTGTGTTTTTACGGCACATTTGCTTTTGTTCATATTATCGCGTAGATTTAGGAGTAGTTATTTTAAAACGTCACAGAGTATTAGAGTTATTATAGCGTCACTCAACGGGCATTTCGAGTCAGAACTGCGGTGACACGTACAAAACCAACGTCACATAAAACATACCATATGTACGTTCATCTGTTCCGGGGAAAAAAATGAATACTCTTTTAGCACCACCCAGTGGACATTTCACATCGAATATGTTACGAAACGTACATCGCGGTACGTATTTAGCGTCTTGCGAAAAAGGTCCCCCAGGTACGTTTTCATCATGACACCAGGTTGGTTTTTGAAAGAAATTTCTTATGCTCACCAAGGCTTTATTTATTTGATCAAAAAAAAAAAAAAAAAAGACGTGAAATATTACAATTTAAAATAAAAGTTTTCTATTTGAAGATATTTTAAGGTGTAATTTATTTCTGTGATGCAAAGTTAAATTTCAGCATCACTGCTCCAGTCTTCAGTGTCAAATGATCCTTCAGAAAACATTCTAATCTGCTGATTTGATGCTCAAGAAACATTTATTATTACTATCAATATTAAAAACAATTATGCTGCCCAATAGTTTTGTGGAAACCATGATACATTTAAGAAATTGAAACATTTTCTTTGATTAATAGAAAGTTCAAAAGAACAGCATTTATTTGAAGATATAAACCTCCTTATGTCTTTACTGTTCCATTTGCTCAATTTCGTGAATTTTTTTTCAATAAACAAAATCTTGCTGATCCTAAACTTGAAATTTAAAATGAACACACATTATAAATTCAAATGTCCCTGTTCACAAAACATGAACAGAATGAATCCATCTGCATATTAATGCAAATCCATTCAGATATGAACTGATCCACGATCCATATATAAGTACATTCTGGTGAAATTTCGCGAATAAGCCCAATGAGTTAGTTCTTAAAATGAAATTTAAAAACAGGCTGTCACATTATGAAACCATTAAGACTTGTTCTAATAGTAAAACATCAGTCGGACATCACTTATTTTTCAAGAAAGCAGTCGTATCCATAACACATTTTACAATATAAGACATTTACAGACTTACAGCATAACTGAACCTCTCATTGTAGTCGCGATCGTTGGCTCGAACATGTCGTTCCTCCTCTAGAGTTGAAGAGAAGTTTAGTTTAGTAAAATATTAGTAAGATCAGCGGCCAACAACAACCGTTGTGAATTTTCAAAACAACATGCACTAACACCCAAAACCAAAATTCTTATGTGTATCTCAATTCCAGTATCTGTTTGTCCACTAAACCGATATAATCTCCTCTTACTCAATTTCTAAGGAAATAAATGGGCTCGATATTTTCCAAAGCCACTAACAGCGACGTCCCGAGAGCGATGTCTATGAGATCATCAGTGAATATCGCTCAGCAAATGAGGGAAGTAAAAATAGATAGAGAGTAAGTGAGAAGCTATCATTGATTCTTTGAAATCAAACGTCTCCTGGAAGAAGATTCCATAGATGTAATCCAGCTCTTCCAGTATACATCCCTTGTTTATCATCCCAATCCCACAAGTCCTTGCAGCTCTACCTTGTCCAGGTGATTTCGAACGTGGGTTCCAACCTCCTCTCCATGGTACTAACATCCATAGCCATCGCAGCGCCATTGCCTGTTTGCAATGTCATTCTTCGAGCGGCACAAACAAACGTTCAGGCATTAGATTCAACTCTAACTTCACAGAGTCATTAACAAGAACGTCAAAGCATGCTTTCTGTTGGGCAGCTAGCTTCGTGGTATGTAGCAGACGTTGCCTATACTTGTCTGTGAGTGCGAGAGATTGAGACATGTTTTTTGCTCAGTCCTGCCTGTGGAATTTCATCGCCTGCAGGGCTTATGCTTATTAGCATAAAGCTACTCCTAATCATTTACCAGCTCTTCACTCAGAAGTTAGTGAAGCGTCTGGCATTATAAACACAGGTCTTGCTTTTGGAAAAGCCCAGAGGAATTTTTTATTGCTCTGAAGTTGCTCTTTCATTTTTGGGTAGTTTTACCCTAGCGAGCACGGTTGTGAAAAATCATTAAAATGAGATAACCATGAAATATTAGTTTTTAAGAAAAATCTGATGTATTCTGGATTCAACATGGATTATGAACTATATAATATATATACATTTTTATTTTATGTAAATTATAGTTTATACTTGTGTTAATAATAGTAATATTTTAAATTATTATGCACAAAACTTACACTATTGTTTTGGTGTCAGTAATTTTTTATTTTTTATTTTTTTTGAAGGAATTAATGCTTTTATTCAGCAAGGATGCATTAAATTGATCAAAAGTGACAGTAAAGACATTTATAATATTACAAAATATTTCCGTTTCAAATCAATTCTTTTCTTTTGAGCTTTCTATTCATCAAAGAATCCTGAAAAAATGTATCATGGTTTCCACAAAAAAAAAAAAAAAAAAATTAAGCAGCACATGTTTTCAACATTTTCGAGTAATGGCTCCTAAAAATTCAGTTTTACCATCACAGAGCTAAATTATATTTTTAAATATATTCAAATTATTTTAAATTATAATAATATTTCACATTATTACATTTTACTGTATTTTTGATAAAAAAAAAAAACTGCACCCTTGGTGAGCAATAGTGACTTCTTTCAAAAACATTAAAACATCTTACTGACCCCAAAACTTTTATTATAATTAATTATTATATATAATAATAGATAAAAATACAAATTAAATACATATTATTATATTTAGAATAAATACATCACATTCTTTTTGGATCTTCATGAACTAAATACAGTGGGTACGGAAAGTATTCAGACCCCCTTCACTTTTTTCAATTTTGTTATGTTGCAGCCTGATACTACAATTGTTTAAATTCATTTTTTTCTCTCATTAATCTACACTCTGTACCTCATAATGATGAAGTGAAAACAGAATTTTAGAAATATCTGTAAATTTATTAAAAAGAAAAAACTGAAATATCACATTTACATAAGTATTCAGACCCTTTGCAACAACACTTGAAATTTCGCTCAGGTGCCTCCCATGTCTCTTGATCATTGCAGAGATGTTTCTACACCTTGATTGGAGTCCGCCTGTGGTAAATTAAATTGATTGGACATGATTTGGAAAGGCACACACCTCTCTGTAAAAGGCCTCACAGCTGATAATGCATATCAGAGCGAAAACCAAGCCACGAGGTCAAAGGAACTGCCTGCAGAGCTCAGACACAGGATTGTATTGAGGCACAGATCTGAGGAAGGTTACAAAAAAAATTCTGCTGCACTGAAGGTTCCCAAGAGCACAGTGGCTTCCATAATTCTCAAATGGAAGAAGTTTGGCACAACCAGGACTCTTCCAAGAGCTGGTCCCCAGCCAAACTGAGCAATTGATAGAGAAGGGGCTTGTCTAGACTGGTGACCAAGAACCTGGTGGTCACTCTAGTTGAGCTCCATGATCATATATGCAGATGGGAGAAACCTACAGAAGGACAAACATCACTGCAACACTCCACCGATCTGGGCTTTATGGCAGTGTGGCCAAACTCAATCCTCTCCACAGTGAAGACACATGAAAACACACTTGGAATTTGCAATAAAGCACCTAAAGGACCCTCAGACTCTGAGAAACAAGATTACCTGGTCTGATGAACCTCAATTCTAAGTATCATGTTTGAAGGAAACCGGCTCTTCTCATCACCTGCAGAGTACCATCCCAAAAGTAAAGTGTGGTGGTAGCAGCCTCATGCTGTTGGGCTGTTTTTCAGCGGCAGGGACTGAGGGACTCGTCAGAGTAGAAGAAAAGCTCAATGCACCAAAATACTGAGATAGCCTTAATGAAAACCCAGTCCAGGGCATTCAAAACCTCAGACTAGGCCGAAGGTTCACCTTCTAACATGACAATGACCCTAAGCACACAGCCAAGGCAACACAGGAGTGGCTTAGGGACAACTCTGTGAATGTCCTAGAGTGACCCAGCCAGAGCCCTGACTTGAACCCTATCGAACATCTCTGGAGAGACCTGAAAAAGGCTGTCAACAGACGGTTCCCATCCAACCTGACCGAGCTTGAGAGGATTTTCAAAGAAGAATGGCAGAAATTCCCCCAATCCAGTTGTGCAAAGCTTGTTGCGTCATACCCAAAAAGACTCGAGGCTGTAATTGCTGCCAAAGGTGCTTCAACTAAGTACTGAGTAAAGGGTCTGAATACTTATGTAAATGTGATATTTCAGTTTTTTCTTTTTAATAAATTTACAAACATTTCTAAAATTTTGTTTTCACTTTGTCATTATAAAGGACAGAGTGTAGAGTAATGAGAAAAAAAAAGAATTTAAACAATTGTAGTATCAGACTGCAACATAACAAAATTGAAAAAAGTGAAGGGGGTCTGAATACTTTCCGTACCCACTGTAAGTAATATTAATAGTAATAATTTCACAAAGCTATGGTCAGACCGTTCTGTTTTTAAAAAAAATGCTTTGGACTTAAGTGTTCGTAAAACTAAAGAATACTCTTGGCTTAAGTGTTTGCATAAAAAACAAAGCAAAATTTTGGGCTTAAGTCTTCATGTAAAAACCAAATGAATACTTTGGTCTAAAGTGTTTGTGTAAGAAATGAAGGAAACATTTTTGAAATTATACAATCTAATTTACATTAAAACTGCTCATACTATAATGTAGCATGTTTGTTTGGATCGTGATTAAAATGCAGTGGTTCTGCAACTGTTTCATGCAATCTTATTTATATAAAGGAAATTAAGGGAAAAACCGTGAAAAAAAAAAATGTGATACAGATTATTTCGTCAAACCGCCCTAAATGTATTTTCTATCCACTTACACTAAACCTACCCCTCATACAAAACTTTCTGCATTCTCAAAAATGGTCATTTTCAAAAAAACACAGTTTAGTATGTTTTTTTTTTAAGTCAATTACTTCACAAGGACACATGAAGTGTCCTCATAAACCATGTTCACATTGTAATACCAATTCCATTATACTGTACACATGTGTATAATGACATCCTCATAAACCTGTACACACATACATACACACACCAGGTTTTTGATATTGCAACACATATAAACAACTAAACACTTTTGCAACTTCTTCCTTCTCTTTACTTGTTTGGGACACATCTTACTCTGTACTTTTGCATAGACCTTAATCAGGTTAGACGCCATATTGAATTTAACGTTGATGAAATGAGGCTCTGAGGGATAGACTTATAGTCTGTAATTTTCACAACTTTCAAAACTGTTTTATGGAGTTTACTGAAAGCTTTTTCAGAAAGATGTTTCATCAGCTGAACAATTGGTATGTTGTTAAACAATGGTAAAATCCACTGAACGCGCTGTACTTCAGTCCCTCACAGCCTCGTTTTCACTCATCTCAAAGATTAAACATGGCACGACCCTGACTAAGGTCTCTTACTCCATGTTTCATCATCTCTCTCAAATGTAAATAAGTTAAAAGAAGTCCTGCCCACTGCATGCCATTCAAACATATCAGCCGTGGCATATCGAAAATTCTAAAAGCCGACACATTTCTACCGTTAACGTCACACCACACCAGTCCTGTGTATAGCTCAGAAAATTTGGTGGGACCTGACGAGAAAAGTTTAATTACATATAGAATTTTTAGACTGTGGTCTCTTGCCACACCAGAGCACAGTTTAATACATTGTTCTGAAACATATGAGATTACTGGGTTCTTTTTGAGAAGCATCAGGAGACTAAAACCAAAGTCTCAGTTTGCTCTCCATTTAATTTGACTGCTGTCTATGAAGCACTTCTACAAATAAGGTATAAAACAGGGTCTTGTTTTATAATAAATAGTCTTTGAAAGGAGGTGCTAACAATCAAAAAAAAAACTCTGGAGGTCAAACTAAATTTCTTATTATATGCGTTTTTTTCAAACCTGTTACTGTTTACATTGTCTAAATACACTTAAAACCCTGATTTTGTCATTTTCCAACAATAAACATTAAACAAATAGACAAAAAAAAGTATAAAAAATAAATGTATTCAAAAGAAGGCAACAGAATATGCAACAGAGTGAACATATGGTCATTATCGTTAAACTTATTTCTACAGTAAATTTAAGAAAAATATTTGTTGCTTATTTTTTTCTTTACAATAACTTGAATACTTGCAGCACGGCATATTGCATCCTCAACCTCAATCTCATATTTTTGTAATATCTCATATGTGTGATTCAATAACTGAACTCTTTGAACTCAGATGGTGGATCTACTGTTCTACTGTACAACATGGGCAATGTTCTTTGTGTTACTGTAACATCATGGTGACGTGAAACATTAATCATTACAACAAAATCCATCTGAATCGATCCAAATTTGGGGATCTGGGCTTGGGTCCAGTTTATATTTTTGCTGAGGGTCACATTATATCACGGCCCGAACAAGCTGGCTGGAGTTGTGTTGCACCACAGTCACATCACTCACTCCAGACTTTCCTCAAGTATTGCTAACGTCACCTTCACAGCCAGACATGCTGAAGAGGAACTGGAACTACACAATTGTTACCAAACGAGTGGGCCTCAGATGAAATCCCACACTGTTTGTGCTTCTGACAGCAGTAATGATCAAACTGACAATTGCCTGGTGGACAATAAGATGATGAAAAATCCTGTTACACTAAAGAAGAGACCCGAGCCACATCTACAGAACTAAATATATAAGAATCTTAGGGCAGACTATTAAGCAACCACTTAGCAACCACCCAGAACACCCTAGAAACTGTATAGCAACATGCTACACCTATAGCAGGGGAATGGGAAAAAACATGGGGAAAAATCTTGTTTAGTTCTGTTTTACTCAAAATCCGATTACAGGTTTTAACAGGAAAACCACAGAATCTTTACAACAACTTCAAGAAAATCACTTCTACATTTTTTGGTTGAGCAAGGTGACTCAGCAGACAAGGTAGTTTGTTGATTGCTATGGCTTTGTGAAACATGAGAATTGTTTCCTCATTTAGCTCAGGTGCTACAACCGTCATCAAGCATTAATAATTGAACAGTTTCCACACCCAGAGATGCACGAGATGAGTTTACATTCCATTCCCAAATTTGCCCCCAGCACACAAACGACGCATAAGGCATAAAGTCACATACAACTTATTAAGTCAATCTTAATATGGTTTGTTAAACCAACCGTGGATGATCCTAGCAATGCCAGAATGGGTATGGAATGGGTTGGAAGCATTTTCTATGTATTTTCTATTAAAACAGGAAGTTGGGGGTGGGATATATTTTAAAGCTTGTACATTATAATTAACACTCAAAGTTTTTATATGAACACTTAAACCCAAAGTATTCTTCGGTTTTTACTCAAACACTTAAGCCCAAAGTATTCTTTTTTTTTTACACAAACACTCAAGCATAGAGTATTATTCAGTTTTTATGAACTCTTTAGCCCAGTGTTTCCTTCATTTCTTACACAAACACTTAAGACCAAAGTATTCATTTGGTTTTTTACATGAAGACTTAAGCCCAACATTTTGCTTTGTTTTTTATGCAAACACTTAAGCCAAGAGTATTCTTTGGTTTTACGAACACTTAAGCCCAAAGCATTTTTTCGTTTTTTATGCAAACACTTAAGCTCAGAGTATTCTTCCGTTTTTAAGAACAGACAAGTCCAGAGTATTCTTAGTTTTTTACAAACACTTAAGCCAAAAGTATTCTTTGGTTTTACATGAACACTTAATCCCAGAGTATTCTTTGGTATTTAAGAACACTTCAGCCCAAAATTATCCTTTGCTTTCAATGAAAATACTTAAGCTCAGAGAATTCTTCGTTTTTTATGAACACTTAAGCCTAAAGTATTATTTGTTTTTTACACGGACACTTAAGTCCAGAGTATTTTTCAGTTTTTACAAACACTTAAGACCAAAGTATTCTTTGGTTTTTATGAACACTTAAGCTCAAAGTATGCTTTGGTTTTTATGAATACTTAAGCTCAAAGTATGCTTCATTTTTTATGAACACTTAAGACAAGAGTATCCTTCGGTTTTTTACGCAAACACTTAAGCCCAAAGTATTCTTAGATGTTTGTGCAAACACACAAGTCCAGAGTATTCTTCCATTTTTACGAACACTTCATCTTTGTGTTTTCTTCATTTTTTACACAAACACTTAAGCACAAAGCTCAAAATTATTCTTCATTTTTTTTATGCAAACACTTAAGCCAAGAGTATTCTTCATTTTTTACAAACACTTACGCCCAAAGTATTACTTGGTTTTTATATGGACACTTAAGTCCAGAGTATTTTTCCTTTTTTACAAACACTTATGCCAAAAGTATTCTTTGGTTTTACATGAACACTTAAACTAAAGTATAGTTTTGGCTTTAGTGTTTGTGTACAGCCTTGCAAAGTATACTTCAATTGATAGCGTGAGCGAACACACACCCTCGACACATACACACTAGAAAGTTTCATCCTTGTTAACTGTCTGCGCTATTTCTGTCCAGAATTATGACTGATAAAATGTATTTGCTATTGTCCACCTCATTCGCTTTTTTCAGCTGTAAAACAACAGCCAGTGTTGTAACCTTGTGGACAAACTAGCGCAAATTCAAGGTGCACAAGCGGGCTTAGTGTATAGGAGTAGAAATATCTGTCTGTGCATGTACACTACATGTGTACTATGCTCAAGAAAAATGTGCTCCACACACTGTACTCTTACCCATACACATAAAAAAACTAAGTATTCGTTGGCTAAAAATAACAGTCTTAAGCTTACGTCACAACAACCTTGATACGCTACTTGTAATTCTAGTCAGACGCAGGCTATACTAGAGGGAGGGACATTTTTCATTTTAACATTTTAGTGGACGAAAAGTTTAGATCCGCCCCTCAGTGCAAGATGAATCATCAATATTTTTGATGCATTTTCCTGGAAGAGACTGTAAATTAAATATGCACATCTGCTAAAAGTTTATTTTTCCAATTAGCGCTAAAAATACATTAGGTCGTGCAAAAGGTACATAACATGGGCTAAAGTCAAAAAACTTTTGGTTCTAATTAATTTGTAACAGTTGAAGATAGTTTCCCTCTTCTGAATTTGCACAAGGGCTCCTTGAAAAACATTTCAGCAATTATGGAAATTACAGTACGAGTGTGTTACAGTACAAAGAGCGTCCACAAAATGTTTAAATGACCTCGGTGACTAATACATGGAGGCGTGTGTATTCTTCCTGTTTGTGTACTTGACCACTTAAACACTGAAAAAAAAGTCAACAGTCGGGCAACAATCTTAAAGCACAGCCAACTTCTTACTTTCAACATTAGCGTATTACAACAGCTAAGCTCAATACAAAAGAGAGAAAAATACCTGCAGGTTTCACACTCATTTCTCCTCAGTTATGAGCACTAGCATGTAAGTGATCTCCATCCAGTCGAGCAGATCATGTTTTTAAAAAGATAAAATACTGAACTGCCTCTGCCGCCCAAGGGGAAGAAACGATCTGTGTTTTACGCAAGGTCAAAGAGGCAAAACCTTACGTCACTAGCGGATCCGTTACCTTTTCCAACCCATAATCAAACACACAAATACAGTACGTAGTGCACTTCACGTCAGCATCGTTATAGCAGCAAAGCGTCTGCTTTATCTCTGTGGACCAGCAGATGAGACAATAAAGGAACAACGAGTGACATCACAGCAAGAGGATACAAACTGTCCCCTCTTTTAAAAGCTCTAATTAACTATTTCTGAGGGCTGAAACCAGTTTGATTTGTTTATGTGCAAGTGAAACCGAGAGCAGCAGCAACAATCACACAAGGAGGGTGTCATCAAGGTTTCTAAGCAACAAGACCTGAGAAGAGCAGAAGACCTCGGCTCAAACACGTGGCGTTGATCAATCCTGGAGCTAACAATAAACATTAAATGCAGAACTTCAGTGCGGACTAACAGAGCAGGTCTTTTGTTCAGCAGAATCTGATCTGGTGAACTGAAAACGCTGTAATTATCTGTTTGTTTGTGGTGTCTGGTTGATCATGTGACGGTGTCAATTTAGGTTACTGTTAAAGAGAAGTAACTGCCCAAGAGAAAACATCATATTTCACCCCAAATTAAAAGAAAAAAAGTATATATTGCAAATTTATAATGCATTATTTATAATACATAAAAACATATAATTTCATTTTATTTATTTATTAATTTTTTTAAATTCATATAATTAAGTTTTTTTTGGGGGGGGGGGGGGGGGGGGGATTACCATTATTTTCAATGGTGATTTATATTAGATTCTCATTACTGTGATAATGTTTTTTTTTTTTAAATAAAATAAAATAAAATAAAAATTGATTTAATCAGCATAAATTAAAAAAATATTTTAAGTGTTTTTAATTACAGTGATAAACATGATTTTTTTTTGCATCATGGCAATTTACTTGTCTTGAAAATAATGTCACAATAATATTGTTATGCTTATGTTGTAATAATTTCTCAACAATCACTTAAAAAAGTTAAATAAATGTTAAATATAAAATGTAAAATATATTTAAAAAGTATATATTGCAAATGTATAATATATAATTTATAATATATAAAAATATACAATTGCATTTTTTGTATTTTATTTTATTTTATTGCATCGTGACTATATTTTCATGACAATTAAGTAAATTTAAATTTTTTTTATTTTTTTGGAATTCCCATTATTCTCAGTAGTGATTTTCATTACTGTAATAATGTAATCGTTTCTTTTTTGAATAAAAAATATACATGTATTTACTCAACATAAAAAAAGTGTTTTTTAATTAACCTGAGATTTTTTTTTTTGCATCATCGCAATTTACTTAAAAATAATGTCAAAATAATGTTTTTATGCTTATGTTGTAATAATTTCTCAACAATTACTTACAAAATTTCAATAAATGTTAAATATAAATTGTAAAATATATTTAAAAAAATATTATAAAATCTGCTAAGTTACTGTATTATCAATAAACTATTCTATTGTATATATTATATGTATAAAATAAATACATATTCACTAGACAGGCATAATTTAAAGATATTTGGGGTTACATGAATACACCAACATTTTTAAACACCAATGTCAATATATGTGTTTTTAGACATTTGTCCATTTCCTTTGTTTTTGTTCAGCAACTGTACTAACCAATGCGAACGTCCTTCTTCCAAATTGCCATAACATCAGGCCATCTCCAACGGGTCCTAAGGGTTTCTCTGAAAAACATAAACGGAAAACAAGTGTGAGTCAAATAGCATGTTTCCACAGATTTCATTGAGCTGATCTGAACATTATATTGATACTGATTTTACACAAAGAGGCAGATGAACAGTGACACCCCAACAAAACACTTTCCTATAAAGCCATAATGCAATTCATAAAGGCTTGTTTACTTGCATTGGGAAGTGTATCAGCTGATCAGCTAGAGTGTGTGAGCACAGTGTAATTGTCTTTTAAAGTAACACACAGGTTTCGCTGTTTTTAATGTCTGACGCACACCCCCACACCGTCCTAATGAGAACCCAGCGGAGCTGCAGCCAGGAAACCCGTCAGGTCTCTGGGAACACACTCTTTCCACGGGGAACACTGCAGTAAACACAGGTGAACCCGCTGCAGTGTCCTGCCATATGCTGGCTTCGCATGACAAAACCATTCGTGGCGAATACAGAAAAGGCTTCTATAGGTGGAACATTATACTGAATGTAGGGTTGTACACACTTCCTTTTTTAATACAACTGATATGGTATATATCATCAGCTCGTTAATAAAGGCTCCTGAACTACAATAAGGAAGACTATCCTAAATGTGCAGTGTTTGGCTACTCCAGGACCACTGGTTTAATGGAAATTAAATGGACATTGAAAGTCTGTAAGCAGTAGAGGCATCTAACAACAAATATGGATCCAACACACGTAACACATGCCCAAGAAACAAATATTATAAGAAAAATACTTAATTAATAATAATTTATTTACGATATATATATTTTTTTAATTTAATGGAACAAATAATATTTAAAAAAAATAATAATAATTGTACCTGTATTTATTGTGTTATATAAATCTATACAATAATTATATTTTAAATAATAATATTAATTATTATCATTATTATTAGTTATGCATAACAAACATATTACACTAGATCCATTATTATTTAAATAAAATAAAATTAAAAATCAATCATTTTGACCTAGGTGTTGTTATATAAATATATGAATAATAATTAGCATTATTATTGTTATATAGTTATGGACCAACGTATTACACTGTAGATATATTTCAAAACACAATAAATATATTTTCACCCAAATTTATTGCTTATATGAACATATAATAAATATATTTAAAACAATAACAATAATTATTATTATTATATAGTTATATATTATACATAGTACACTAGATATATTTTAAATGCAGTATTAGATATTAAATTAAAAGTATATAATTTATTTTAATATATCTAAACTATATTTATATTTATACATATTTGTAATATTTAATTCAGTGTAGTGATTATATTTAGAATATTTTTAATGACAATAAACCTTGAGAATACACTATCTAGTACCATTTTTCAATGTCTAAATAGACGAATTAGACCCAAGGTATAATACCTCATCTGTTGTACCTTACAGCCCAATAATGGAAAGCCTGTAGTCAATTAGTCAGCCATACACTGGATGTAAAACAAGCTGATCGCTGATTAGAATAAATGAACATCTAATATAAAAAGATTAGCTACAGAAAACAATAATAAGGCAATACTATCCCACTGAATGACAGTCATTTATGCTTTAACGCTCATAACTGCGGTGTATCAGTGCAGCTCATTCACTAACACTACATCACGATCCGTTATAAACAACAGACAGCGCTCACCGAAAACATGCTCCATCCATTCATCTATGGCTCTGCTACGGAGAGTAACGCGTCCATGAGAAATTAAAGACAGAAAACAGAAGACAGTTGCCCAAATCTGCCTCCTGTTCACTCGCGCTCGAGCTCGGGCAAACACTCACGCGCGCGCGCGCGCACGCGCACACACACGCGCACAAACGGCCGTTTCTCAAAACAAGAAGCCGTGAAGAAACACTGCCTATATTTGGTTATATTATTATTATATATTATACATTATATAATATTATTCAATTACTAATAGGCCTGAAATACATTAGATATTTAAATATTTTAATTTAAAAATGAAAATATTATAAATATATTACACATATTTATATGTTATATGTGTGTGTTGGTGAGTGTGTGTGTCTTAACACGGGTATATTTGTAGCAATAGCCAAAAATACATTGTATGGGTCAAAATTGTCGATTTTTCTTTAATGCCAAAAATCAATGGGATAGGATATTAAGTAAAGATCATCTTCCATGAAGATATTTTGTAAGTTTCCTACCGTAAATATTTCAAAACTTAATTTTTGATTAGTAATATGCATTGCTGAGAACTTCATTTGGACAGCTTTAAAGGCAATTTTCTCAGTATTTTGATTTTTTTTTTTTTTTTGCAGCGATTTTTTTTTGCACCCTCATATTCCAGATTTTCAAATAAATTTATATCGGAGAAATATTATCCTGTCCTAACAAACCATACATCAGTGGAAAGAGCTTATTTATTCAGCTTTCAGAAGATGTATAAATCTCAATTTTAAAAAAAAAATACCTTTATGACTGGTTTTGTTGTCCGGGTCTCACACACACACACACACACACACACACACACACACACACATGTATTTATATATATATACACACACATATGCATATATATATATACACACACACATACATATATTTATATATATATATATATATATATATATATATATATATATATACATATACAAGTGCATAAATTAGAATGTCGTGGAAAAGTTCATTTATTTCAGTAATTCAACTCAAATTGTGAAACTCGTGTATTAAATAAATTCAGTGCACACAGACTGAAGCAGTTTAAGTCTCTGGTTCTTTTAATTGTGATGATTTTGGCTCACATTTAACAAAAACCCACCAATCCACTATCTCAACAAATTAGAATATGGTGACATGCCAATCAGCTAATCAACTCAAAACACCTGCAAAGGTTTCCTGAGCCTTCAAAATGGTCTCTCAGTTTGATTCACTAGGCTACACAATCATGGGGAAGACTGCTGATCTGACAGTTGTCCAGAAGACAATCATTGACACCCTTCACAAGGAGGGTAAGCCACAAACATTCATTGCCAAAGAAGCTGGCTGTTCACAGAGTGCTGTATCCAAGCATGTTAACAGAAAGTTGAGTGGAAGGAAAAAGTGTGGAAGAAAAAGATGCACAACCAACCGAGAGAACCGCAGCCTTATGAGGATTGTCAAGCAAAATCCATTCAAGAATTTGGGTGAACTTCACAAAGAATGGACTGAGGCTGGGGTCAAGGCATCAAGAGCCACCACACACAGACGTGTCAAGGAATTTGTTAAGCCACTCCTGAACCACAGACAACGTCAGAGGCGTCTTACCTGGGCTAAGGAGAAGAACTGAACTGTTGCCCAGTGGTCCAAAGTCCTCTCTTCAGATGAGAGCAAGTTTTGTATTTCATTTGGAAACCAAGGTCCTAGAGTCTGGAGGAAGGGTGGAGAAGCTCATAGCCCAAGTTGCTTGAAGTCCAGTGTTAAGTTTCCACAGTCTGTGATGATTTGGGGTGCAATGTCATCTGCTGGTGTTGGTCCATTGTGTTTTTTGAAAACCAAAGTCACTGCACCCGTTCACCAAGAAAGTTTGGAGCACTTCATACTTCCTTCTGCTGACCAGCTTTTTAAAGATGCTGATTTCATTTTCCAGCAGGATTTGGCACCTGCCCACACTGCCAAAAGCACCAAAAGTTGGTTAAATGTGCTTGACTGGCCAGCAAACTCAGGAATGGGCTGAGGCTGGGGTCAAGGCATCAAGAGCCACCACACACAGGTGTGTCAAGGAATTTGGCTACAGTTGTCGTATTCCTCTTGTTAAGCCACTCCTGAACCACAGATAATGTCAGAGGCGTCTTGCCTGGGCTAAGGAGAAGAAGAACTGGACTGTTGCCCAGTGGTCCAAAGTCCTCTTTTCAGATGAGAGCAAGTTGCTGATGCTGATTTAATTTTCCAGCAGGATTTGGCACCTGCCCACACTGCCAAAAACACCAAAAGTTGGTTAAATGACCATGGTGTTGGTGTGCTTGACTGGCCAGCAAACTCACCAGACCTGAACCCCATAGAGAATCTATGGGGTATTGTCAAGAGGAAAATGAGAAACAAGAGACCAAAAAATGCAGATGAGCTGAAGGCCACCGTCAAAGAAACCTGGGCTTCCATACCACCTCAGCAGTGCCACAAACTGATCACCTCCATGCCACGCCGAATTGAGGCAGTAATTAAAGCAAAAGGAGCCCCTACCAAGTATTGAGTACATATACAGTAAATGAACATACTTTCCAGAAGGCCAACAATTCACTAAAAATGTTTTTTTTTATTGGTCTTATGAAGTATTCTAATTTGTTGAGATAGTGAATTGGTGGGTTTTTGTTAAATGTGAGCCAAAATCATCACAATTAAAAGAACCAAAGACTTAATACTTCAGTCTGTGTGCACTGAATTAATTTAATACACGAGTTTCACAATTTGAGTTGAATTACTGAAATAAATGAACTTTTCCACAACATTCTAATTTATTGAGATGCACCTGTATATATATATATATAATAACAACAATAAACCAAACCCCAAATATTAGTGTATTAATGGTGATGTGAACGATGAATTCTGATTTTGATTCATTTATCGATTAAGAATACAATGTAGTAAAAATGGAAAGAATAACCCTGACTTGAAATTGAATGAAATTAACTAAAAATAAAAAATAAAAAAAAACATGGTTAATTTATTGTCTGTATATTTTAATGTATGTAACATTAACTGTATATAACATTAATGGTATCGTTAAATGCTATAATATTTAATAATATTACACAATATAAAGTAGAATACGTGTGATGCATTAAGCAGGGGCTATTGATAACGTATTCCAATACTTTTTTGGCTTTGTGTAAAAATAGAACTGTAGATTTATTACAATTATAACAACAAATAACTTAATCTATCTGAGATTAAATTAAGTAGTATGTTTAAGTGAGATTATGATATTTTATTTGTGTTCAGCAGGCTATAATTAGTGCTGAAATTCAGTCAGTAATTATCATATACTATATAAAAACGGGTAATTATGTAATGTTTGATAATAACGCAGCAGCTTTGAGAGAAATGCAGTGGCGACACCTTATGGACGCATTCGGCGGCATGAAATTAACTTATGTTTCCTGGTGGTGTACGTGAGTGCAAAGTTCTTACGTATGTACCACCCTAAAAACATGCATGGAGGGCTATAAAATCATAATTGGCCTAAATAAAGATTTATGACGGGCCCAAATTGCATCATCGCGCAGCGTTGCAGACTGTCGAGTAATAAAGTCCGTAGCGTTACGTCAAAGCGAGCAGAAGCAGGAAAACAAACCGCAGCTCTACTGTTACTGTAACACTGGCAGCGGAGAGAGTTACAGGTGTCTGCGACATCGCTTCGACTCTGGTAAGACCTTATTTCACTCCAGTTCAGTGTTTAATATGTGTCAGAAACAAGGGGTTGCTGTTATATTTTGCAAAAGAAATGATTCATTAATATATGGTGTATACTATTTGCAGTTTGACTGCACATGTAGCCTACTGTATACAGCAAACTGTAAATGTAAAAATAATGATCGCAGAAGTCAAACGTATTATGTAGTCAGCTGCATTTCCATGCTTATTGGTTATTGTTAGGGATATAAATCAAGAAGTGTGTGTATTGTCATTGATAATACAATGTCATTCTTTACAACTAGCTAGCATTGTTTTGATAGGCTGCTTACTAAATTATTGGACAAAGTGATGTTCAAAATGCCTAGAAAGGCTGTTCACCAGGTTTTGGGATGGAAAAAAATGTTGTCTAGGTAGACTGTGAGACACAATCATGCCAAAAATGTTGTCTAGGTAGGCAGCTGAATTGGTTTTGAGCCACATCCATACAAAATTGCCAGGTATCATGACTCAGCTTTAGTTTAACTGTCAGATGTGTTATGTAGGAATGATAAGAAATGTTTTTGACTGTGTACCAGCGTGTTTCATCAAACAGACGTGAGGACTCACTCTCAACATACAGAGGACAGTTCTGAAAAGAAAAAGGCGAGTAGATACATGCAAGCCGTAAGATTTCTAAAAGTAGCCTATTATTTTCATTCTTTGAATTTTTTAAGATAAAAGTACGTTTGCACATTTTACTAAATTTCAAGTAGACTAGATTACACAATTGGCTTGAGATGATTTTAGGAACAGCAAAAAAGGCTTTAGAGAACCTCTCATCACAACCTTGCTAAAGTTTTAAGGCCTGTATAATTTTATGTAGAGGTGTATGTATATATATATATATATATATATATATATATATATATATATATATATATATATCTCCGTGGTCACAAATAAATAATTTGTGGTTACGATATCTGTCCATATGTCATGTACAGGGCTTCATATTTTTGTGCTGTCTTTGATGAATATGTTCATTTTTTTAATTATGCTAGAGTTCATTCTGATTAATATTTTTATTTTTTATTTAATAAATTTCTTTCACACGCCAGTTTGTTCATCTGTGCTGGTTTTGCTGTTGGTCTGAAAATGACTTTAGTTTTTTAATTTGAGATGAAAATCAGCAATCTTTTTTAACCAACTGGTTAACCAGCTTAGTCAAAGTCTGGTCTGGTCTGCCAGTCATAACTATGAAAAACTCAGAATTTCGAGATACAAACTCAGAATTGCAAGATATAGGCCTAAACAGAATTGTGAGATAAAAACTCAGAATTGCGAGACACTCAAAATGTGAGATATAGGCCTAAACTCAGAATTGTGAGATACAAACTCAGAATTACAAGATATAAACTCAGAATTGCAAGATATAAACTCAGAATTACAAGATATAAACTCAGAATTGCAAGATATAAACTCAGAATTACAAGATATAAACTCAGAATTGCAAGATATAAACTCAGAATTGCAAGATATAAACTCAGAATTGCAAGATATAAACTCAGAATTGCAAGATATAAACTCAGAATTGCAAGATATAAACTCAGAATTGCAAGATATAAACTCAGAATTGCAAGATATAAACTCAGAATTGCAAGATATAAACTCAGAATTGCAAGATATAAACTCAGAATTGTGAGATATTGACTCAGAACTGCAAGATACAAACTCAGAATTGTGAGATACAATCTTAGAATCGTGAGATACAAACTCAGAATTGCGAGATATAAACTCAGAATTGTGAGATATTGACTCATAATTACGAGATATAAACTCAGATTTGCGAGATACAAACTCAGAATTGTGAGATATAAACTCAGAATTGCGAGATATAAACTCAGAATTGCGAGATATAAACTCAGAATTGTGAGATACAATCTTAGAATCGTGAGATACAAACTCAGAATTGCGAAAAGTCAGAATTCTGAGTTTATATCTCACAATTCTGAGTTTATTCTCTTATTCTAAAATCTGATTTATGAGATGAGTCGCAGTTAACTTTTTTATTCCATGGCAGAAAGTTTAAAATGTAATCATATAAAAATATATATATTTTTAACATGAATGTATCTATATCCATTCTTTAGTATGCACTGTGATCGTTGCAAAGATTATTTTTGGCTATAACTTTTTTACAGATTTCCCTTCTCTGGTTTCCTTACAGAATCACACACCATGGCAGGCCTACTACAGAGGCAGTACTGCAGAGTTTTCTCTGCCATTAACTCGCAAATTCACACTAGCTCTGTGCTGGCCGCTAAGGACCACTACGAAGTTCTCGTGCTCGGTGGCGGGAGCGGCGGCATAACGATGGCCGCACGCATGAAAAGAAAGGTCGGCGCAAAAAACGTGGCCATCGTGGAGCCTAGTGAGGTATGCTACAGCAGAGCATTTATAGTTGAACTGCCCCTTTAAGAGACCCCTATTGTGCCTGGCTGTTCTTGAAGCGTCACGTACGTCACATGCTGGGATTCAGGTTTAACAAGTTCCTGTTTAGTGTTCACTTGATACATATTACGCTACCATTCAAATGTTTTGGGGTCTGTAAGTTTTTTTTTTACACTGAAGGATCAGTGAGTATTAGCTGCTAAATATTCAGCTTTGCATCACAGAAATAAATTATATTTTAAAATATATTAAAATACAAAAATGTCATTTTAAATTGTAATAATAACTCACAATATTACAGTTTTTTTAACAAATAAATGCAGCATTGGTGAGCTTGAGAGATGTCTTTCAGAAATATTAAAAAAATCTTACTGACCCCAAACGTTTGAACTTTAGAGGTTCATTGCTTAAAAACCTTTCCTCAGTGTTCAACATTACATCTAATGCACTTTTGACTCCAGGTGCATTACTATCAGCCGATATGGACGTTAGTTGGCGCAGGGGCCAAAACTGTTGCATCTTCTGGACGATCAACAGCGAGTGTGATTCCACCAGGGGTGACATGGGTCAAGTCCAAAGTGGCAGAATTTGATCCTAAGAACAACACTGTCTACACAGACTCTGGGAAAAAGGTATTTAGGTTCATAGATATCTATTAATGTGTCTCAGAGTGCTTTTCTGCATAGCATTAGTATAGAAAAGAGTCTTTTGAAAAAGAAAGTGCTTTGAAATTGCTGGGAAATTTTGTGGCGTCAGTAATCTTGCATAATATAACACTGCACATTATATTAAACCATGAAGGTGTGTCATTATAAAATAGTCATAGCTGATATGAAGTGTGATATGAAGTAACATGAACATGTTGCAAAACCCGAAGGAATATCATATTAACATTGATAAATTGCCACATGATCTGGAACCAAATCAAACTCAATCCAGCTTTAGTAGTTTTTATTATGTAACTGTTAACTTTTTTTTCTTCTCTCAGATTTCTTACGATTATCTGATTGTGGCTCTTGGCCTTGAGCTGCACTATGAAAAGGTATGTTATGCATGTCATTAATAGACTACATTGCTAGTTTTCCACATTCATATGCATGATGTGGAACCTTAACTGTATGTAGTGAAAGTTTTGATTGAGAGAAGCATTCTTGGCTCCTGTAGTTTTATTATTAACACGGCTTGGGTGTGGTGTTATTGCCACATCAGTCCAGAGGAAGTTTCCAATCTTAATGTCATGTTAATTACATTTGTTTATCAGACCTGATAACAAAGTTCAAGTTAAATAAAATGTCACACTTTGTTCTACGTTTGGATTTTATGGTCATACCTGACATGACACTATATATGCAAAGAAATCTGAAACTGTACCTGTTTTCACAATGCAAACAGAGTGAAACAAGATAATTCTGGGTTAATAATGATCCTGAGATAACAATTTCAGATGTGATGTTTGATGAGATTTCTTCTTGAAGTTGTCAATCCAATTGATTTTCTTCTGCTGATTACAGATCAAGGGCCTGCCCGAAGGGTTTGAACATCCCAAAATTGGTTCAAACTATTCTGTGAAAACAGTGGAAAAGACGTGGAACGCCTTGAAGAACTTTAAGGAGGGCAATGCTTTGTTCACCTTCCCAAACACTCCTGTCAAATGTGCAGGAGCTCCACAGAAAATCATGTATCTCTCTGATGCCTTTCTGAGAAAGGTTTAATTTTTTAATTGTTCTTAATTCTTAATGTTTTTGGGCATTTATCATGGAGACACCAAGTAGTTTAGACATGTATCATGATAATACCATATTATGTGGACACAAATGAGGGTAATACCATGTTTTGGCCATATATCATGGTAAAACCATTTATTTTGGATATGTGTCATGGTAATACCATATTTTTGGACATCAAAAAGAGTAATACCATGTTTTTGGCCATATGGTAAAACAATATATTTTGGACATGTACCATGGTAATACCATATTTTGTTGAGAGAAATATAGGTAATACCATGTTTTAGCCATATATTATGGCAACACCAAGTATTGTAGACATGTATCATGACAATGCCATATTTTATAGACACAAACAAGGGTAATACCAAGTTTTTGGTCACATATTATGGTAAAAGCATATATTTTGGACATGTACCATGGTAATGCCATATTTTGTGTACAGAAACAAAGGTAATACCATGTTTTTGGCCATATATCATGGTAAAACTATATATTTTGGACATGTACTATGGTAATACCATATTTTGTGGACAGAAATAAAGGTAATACCATGTTTTGGACGTATCATGGCAATACCATGTTGTGTTGACATGAACAAGGGTAATTGCATGTTTATTCGGTATATATCATGGTGAAACCATGTTTGTATTCGTATACCGTGGTAATACCATGATATTACTCAAAGTAGCTTGGAGTGCCATGTAAATACCATGGTAAATGAATATGGTAATCATTCAGTACCAAAATATTAACATGGTACTCAAAGTATACTCATGGAACTCAATAATACTCAAAGAAATGACAATATTTTCTTTTTTTAGACAGGAAAAAGGTCCAAAGCCAACATTATTTATAACACCTCCTTACCAGTGCTGTTTGGGGTCAAGAAATACGCTGATGCCTTGTGGGAGATTGTGAAGAAGCGGGACCTTAACGTAAACCTCAGGCACAACCTCATCGAAGTCAGGGCCGACGAACAGGAAGCCGTTTTTGAGAATCTGGACAAACCTGGGGAGACAGAGGTTCTCAAGGTAGCCATTGTTAAATTAGACAAAAAAACATCTTTAGTTCTGTTAGCATTAGTTTGAGTGTCTGACGTACCCTTCATCTTGGTCATAGTATGAGATGATCCATGTTACCCCTCCGATGGGACCACCTGCTGTGCTGAAAGGCTCCTCGCTGGACGATGCAGCCGGCTGGCTGGATGTAAATAAGAACACTCTTCAGCATAAGACTTACGCCAATGTATTTGGTATCGGAGACTGCACCAATCTACCCACATCCAAAACGGCAGCAGCAGTAGGTAAAACACTGAAAAAAAAACTTTACACCCCAAATGTTTGTGGGGTTTTTTCTGGGATAGTGAGAACGAGATAGGTCCCTGCTCATTAAACCTTTTGTAACTAATTATCAGTACTCATCAGACAGGTCTAAAACCCACTTCAGTCATTTCCCACCATTAATTAGTGGTTACTTTCCCATTCACTGAGCTGATTTTCCTAACTGTTAGTGCTTGTTTTACTGAAATGAGATGACCAGGAGAATCATCTGTGATTATAATCTTCTACAGCTGCGCAGTCTGCAGTGCTCGACCGAACTGTCAGCAGAATTCTGAAGAAACAGACGCCGGATAAGACAGTAAGTATGTTTAAGGATAAACAGTTGTGTGGTTTACCACTCTAGAAGTGCTATGTTGTTTGCTCCTCCAACCTTATTTCCTGTGTTGCCCATATGTGCACCACCAGGGGGCGCAGTGTTAACAAAAACAATTTCTGTGTTTGGAATGAAATAAGCCAGTGATATTTTTGGAATAAGTGATATTTTAATAATTAGTCAAGATGGAGACTGCAAAAACTTATGGCTGACATTCTGGTTCATTTGTCACACTGTAAAGGGAAAATTAAGTCCAGTGCATTGTGGGATACAGTTATTCCACACAGGGTACTCAGTGTGTTGTATACTGAAGAGTTTAGCATATGTGGTACTGTGGGTCATGTGGTTGTCCTACACATACTGAAAATATTAATAGTACGCACATTATGCATGCCTATTACAAAAATAGTGCAAATAGTATGGTGGCATATCTGTTTTCCTTAAATAACTACACAAAAAAAGTAGCAAGTACATTCATATGTACGTAAATGATATATACATTCATTAAATTACAGATACTAATAAATATTTAAAATACAATCTTTCAAAATAAGCAAAATATCACATATTGAATAATAATTACTCATATTAAATACTAATTGTTTTGTGTATGTTGCAGTATGATGGCTACACCTCCTGCCCACTGGTTACCAGCTATAACACAGTGATCTTGGCAGAATTTGATTATGACGGGCAGCCGCTGGAGACTTTCCCTGTGGACCAGAGTAAAGAGAGCAGGGTCATGTATCACATGAAAGCTGATATCATGCCTCATTTGTATTGGCATGGACTTCTCAAGTGAGTCCCGATCATGTACTGATCACAACTTACCCTTCTGATTACAAGCCTGATACTCATTTTTTTCTCCTATTTTGTTTTTCTTCCTCAAATTAAGGGGACTTTGGGGAGGCCCAGGACCATACCGGACCATCATGCATATGGGAATGAAATAAAACAAACTATTATTTGGGAACAGAGCAAATATGTATTCTCTCATTAATAACAAGTTTCTCTTAGATGGTGCTTGATTTATTCAAGTGAATATCCTGAGATGCCTGCTTTAAAATATAGTTTGCTAGTTTTGTATAATTTTTCATTACAGTGCTATATACTAATTTTGGCTTTTGGCATATTTTATGTACTTGTGATTAAAAACATATTATACTTCTGAGTAACTTTTTCATATTAATCAGATCAGAATATGTATTTATAAATATGAAAATAACTAACAGGTTCTTAATGAAGTCTGTATTTTAACTCTTTAGATAGATAGACAGACAGACATACTGATTGACAAATGGTTGATGGATAGATAGATAGACAGATAGATAGATAGATAGATAGATAGATAGATAGATAGATAGATAGATAGATAGATAGACAGACGGACAGATAGATAGATAGACTGATTGACAAATGGTTGATGGATAGATAGATAGACAGACAGACAGACAGACAGACAGATAGATAGATAGATAGATAGATAGATAGATAGATAGATAGATAGATAGACTGATTGACAAATGGTTGATGGATAGACAAATAGATAAACAGACAGACAGACCGACAGATAGATAGATGATAGACATACTGATTGACAAATGGTTGATGGATAGATAGATAGATAGATAGATAGATAGAGACAGACAGACAGACAGATAGATAGATAGATAGACATACTGATTGACAAATGGTTGATAGATAGATAGATAGATAGATAGATAGATAGATAGATAGATAGACATACTGATTGACAAATGGTTGATGGATAGATAGATAGATAGATAGATAGATAGATAGATAGATAGATAGATAGATAGACAGACGGACAGATAGATAGATAGACTGATTGACAAATGGTTGATGGATAGATAGATAGACAGACAGACAGACAGACAGATAGATAGATAGATAGATAGACTGATTGACAAATGGTTGATGGATAGACAAATAGATAAACAGACAGACAGACAGACAGACAGATAGATAGATAGATGATAGACATACTGATTGACAAATGGTTGATGGATAGATAGATAGATAGATAGATAGATAGATAGATAGATAGATAGATAGATAGATAGACAGACGGACAGATAGATAGATAGACTGATTGACAAATGGTTGATGGATAGATAGAAAGACAGACAGACAGACAGACAGATAGATAGACAGATAGATAGATAGATAGATAGACGGACGGACGGACGGATAGACATAATGACAGATTGATAGATGTATAGACAGATAGATTTACCTGCTCTTTCACATTTATTCTCATGTTTTCTATTCCATAGACTTACCCACACATTAAAACTAACTTCGTATGTGAATACACCCCGCTCCCCCTCAGAATCTGCGCGCATGCGCGGTAGCGTACAGCGTCATCCGGGTTCTTCGCCAGAATCCCTCTGAGAGGAGGCGGGAAATGGCGTCTCGAGCAGCTGTGTATCTCTCTGTCGTTCTGTGACTCGCGCTCAGCAGACGCGCGCGCGGGCCGCTTCAGACGCTGCGGCCAGATCCACAACCACCTCCGGATCGTGTCGCTCTGACCCCTGGCATGTAAGTGTTTAAACGGAGCCTATTTTGATCACATACATGCAAAAATAAATATTTAACCCTACGCCACGGTCGCATTGCTTTGAAATCTCGCGTCTTCACGACTCGCCCCCTCCGTCTGTGAGAACATGCTCTTCATGCAGATGAAGACGCCGCAGCGCTAATGTTTAAACTTATATCGCATTTAAACAAACACTGATTATTAAATAAAACGTCACAGGAAGAATAAAAACGTCTCTTTGTCGTTTTCCAGTGCGTGTTTACTGTATGTAAAGGCTGGAGCGCGGGTGTCGCGAGAGCCAACAAGTCATCTGTTAGCGTTAGCCGCTGACGTTAAAACGCCCTCGGACTCAAATATTCACATTAAAATAAGATGTTATTAAGACGAAAAAACTGGCGTGGATACCTCGAAGTCAGTGGGCAAAATTTTACGAGCCGGTGCTGTTGGCGATTTTATTGTTTTGATGTCAAAACCACTAACAGTTAATCAATTGGCTTGCTAACTTGAGCGCGATCATTTTTAGCTTAATAACGTAACTCAGAGGCGCGAATTGACAAGAAGTAGCTCATGTTTTCAGTCGTGTGCGGTGTTGGCTGGGGAATATAATAAGTTTCAAATGTCTACTTTATTTAGAAATTATCGGCAAGCTACATTTGTTTAGATTTCAACAAGCAAAGCGGGCTATGAAGGAGACATGATTGACCCCCGCCCACTTCAAACACATCTGAAGACTTTCACTAGTTTATTTCTGCTGCACATAACAAACGGACAAAACCTTTATTCATATTTCTATAATTAATTCACATCGTTATTACTGTAGAACCTATAACATATCAAATATGCACACACTGCAGTGTTTCTAATTATCAAAGATGCACTGTTTTAATAGTTCATTGTAACGATTTAAAATATTAAAGATATTTTTTTCTGGATGTATTAGAACAGCATATACATTTTTATGAAAGACTTCTTGTCTCTGTGTGCATATATATTCACACACACAAACACCCACACCGTTTTCTTTTTTAACTAGACACTGGTACAAAAAGAAATGTGAACTTGTGGTTTTGGACTGCTGCGACACATACATATAAACCAGATGCTCCAAACTTTTTTGTCAGTCAAACCCTTTAGGTGTACAATATTGACTAGAAGTACCCCTTGAGGTTTTAAGTTAACATATTTGCATATTCATCTTGTTTAATGGTCACATGACGTGAGAGTAAATGGATGAAATATTTAAGTATTTTTTTGTCACTTTGTAGCTGGATTTTAAAGCAGACTCAAACCTCTTTTTAGTTATTTTAACTTTAGTTACAAAAATGAAGACTATATTAGCCTGCTGTAAAAAAAAAAAAAAAGATAATCTTATTTTACACTATTGGTTACAATGGTAATGTTTATGTCTTAAATTCTTGACACAGTGTTCATAAAGTAAATCTAGCACACGTTGTGCTGCAAATGCATGTTAAATTCGTAGCACATGCAAAGTAGTAGTTTGCTACATTTACTGTGACGCTTTCTGAATACACTGGATCACAAGCTGCCCATGTGAACAAGTGCTTTGAAACATGTAGTGCATGCTCAATTATTTAATTCAATTAGACCCTTTGATTTGATAATCACAATTATTTAATTAAATTTCTCCTATAGTAAATATTTTTTTTTCCAGTATAAATAATTAACTTTTCATTAGCTCATGAGCACCTGTTTGGGAAACCTTGATTTAGACACACACAGCTTTATTGTCCTTTAGGATTCTTATTTCTTTAGAAAATTAAAGGGTTACTCCACCCCAAAATGAAAATTTTGTCATTAATCACTTACCCCATGTCGTTCCAAACCTGTAAAAGCTTCGCTCATCTTCGGAGATATTTTGAATGAAAACCGGGAGGCTTTGTGACTGTCCCATTGACTGCCAAGTAAATTACACTGTCAAGGCACAGAAAAGTATAAAAAACATTGTCAAAATAGTCCATCTGCCATCAGTCCATCTGCTACGCTGACACAGAGAGACAGAGAGGAGACGAATTGTTGAATAAATGTCGTTATTTTTATTTTCTTTGCGTACGAATAGTATTCTCGTCGCTTCATAAGATTCAGATTGAACCACTGATGGCAGACTGATGGACTATTTTGACGATGTTTTTTATACTTTTCTGTGCCTTGACAGTGTCATTTACTTGGCAGTCAATTGGACCGTCACAAGCCTCCTGGTTTTCATCTAAAATATCTTAAATTGTGTTCCGAAGACGAACAAAGCTTTTACGGGTTTGGAACGACATGGGGCTAAGTGATTAATGACAAAATTTAAATTTTGGGGTGGAGTATCCCTTTAAGGCATTTCATATTTTAATAAAGGAAAAATGTATAATTCTTAATGCAAAGTCGTAATTGCATGCCAGTATTTTTTTATAGTGGTTTTTACCATTTTTATTGAAGAGGCAACTGAGCTGGATTTGAGTCTGATTGCCTATGTAAACATCACCATTGAACTTGTTGGAGCATGTGATTGTTCACTACACCAAGTCCAAAATTTATAGCCCAATAATATCTATTCCAAGTTGTTAATCTCACAAATCCCATACACAAGAGCATCTGTGTCAAGGTTTGCAGCCAGGTTTAACCCATCATAGTCTTCAATAGTTTACAGTGATATAATTCCCCATTGATTGGGTGATGATTTCCCTCTCTTTTTGGCACTCTTAAAGAAAGCCCATAGGGTGCTGTGGAGACCTTTCTTGTCAGTGGCAGCAGGGGGACAGATCCGATTGTTTTCCTTGAGTTGCCATGACTGATCTCTGCAATGGAATTTCCCTACAGCCGTATTGGCAGCTGAATATCTTGCATTGAGTGTTATTAATGTAGCGGTGCTGAAACTTATGCAAATATGCATGGTGCAGCTCTGCGCTTTTTGTTTTGCTGTTACAGATGAGCTGTTTTTGTCTTCCCAGTCTTACATGTGACTTTTGGGACAATGAGGCTGAGAGTGCGTAAGGCATCTCAGCAGCGGAGCGCCACCCCGTCCGCCCGGACCGCCAAGACCAAGAGGAAGCACTCCGAGGTGGAACACACTTTGTCCTCCGAAGACGCCAAGATGCAGAAGCGAGACACGGGCATTTTCTCCACCATCAAACGGTTCATCAGAGGCAATGCTGTCAAGGTTAGGAGTCAAACTTGTGTTTGAGGTGATTTTCTGGAGTCAAAAGTGGTTTGGTGTGAGCTGTCTGTCTTAATGTTAGGTGGAGCAGTGCACTCCTGCTAAGAGAAGCCGTGTAGACTGCGATTCGGACAGTAATCTGATCACATCCACTCCAACTGGTGGCAACCTGCCCAGCAGAGCAAACCCCAGAACCCGGAGGAAAGGCCCTGTTAATGGAGGTATGAGTGCTGACCCTCACAGATAATCAAGCGAGGGATAGTTCGCACAAAAAAAGAAAATACTGTCATCATTTACTCTCCCTCAAGTTTACTCCTCTCAAAAACACAGAAGATATTTTGAAGAATTTTGGTAACCAAACAGATGATGGTAGTCATTGATTTCCATAGTGTTTTTTCCATACTATGGATGTCAATAGCTGCCGTCAACTGTTTGGTTACCAACATTCTTCAAAATATCATCTTTTGTGCTCAACAGAAGAAAGAAACTCATACATGTTTGGAACAACTTGAGGGTGTCAGAATTTTCATTTCATACCTTTAAGAGTTCTGTATGTGAATTCAGCTTTGTTGTGAGTAGTTATGTTGACTGCCAGTGTTCTCTTGGTGTTGAATGTTTCTCATTTTCTTCTGCTCAGATACCATGACAGGTCAGAGTAAACCAGTGAAGCCCAACGGGAAGCTGGAGGTGCAGACGGAAACTCCGAGCAGTCCGCCCCGCACCACCCTCTTGGGAACCATCTTCTCTCCTGTTTTTAGCTTCTTCTCACCCGCTAACAAAAACGGTAAGGGACTGTGATCTCACTTGTCAGCTGATAAATGTATGCACCTAAATGACACAGAGATATTGATGTCATAGTAAAATGTAGTTAGTTCCACCTATTCAGACCTTTTGATTTTAAATAGCGTATTTATTTATTTATTTATTTATATTTTTAGATCACATTTAAAGTCACCATGAAATCAATATTGACTGTATTTTCTTTATGTACATTCCTGGGGCCAGATTCACAAAACATTAAAAATAAAATTCTTCTTAACTGCTATTTTCATGATCTTTTTAAACTTTAAGGTTAGAATTCCAAATATTCCAAAATTTACGAATGTTCTCGTGAAACTTAAGAATGTTCTGAAGACAGTGAATTCAGAGAAACTGCAAATAATTTGTTTTTATCTGCAAATAATTAGATAACACCAAACTTATTTGACTGTCATTTTCTTCTTAAGAAAAAAAAATTAATACATTCTTAAAGTATTTGAGAACTTAAGATTTTTTTTACTTCAAGCTTTTATAATAATAATAATAATAGTAATAATAATAATTCGTTACATTTATATAGCGCTTTTCTGGGTAATCAAGGCGCTTTACATGGAAGGGGGGGAATCTCCTCATCCACCACCAGTGTGCAGCATCCATCTGGATGATGCGACGGCAGCCATACGGCGCCAGAACGCCCACCACACACCAGCTTATTGGTGGAGAGAAGACAGAGTAATAAGCCAATCAGTGTATGGGGATGATTAGTAGGCCATGATGGTCAGAGGCCAATGGGCAAATTTGGCCAGGATGCCGGGGTTACACCCTACTCTTTTTCGAAGGACATCCTGGGATTTTTAATGACCACAGAGAGTCAGGACCTCGGTTTAACATCTCATCCGAAGTTTTACACACTTTAAGGTCCTTGCACACTGAGTCCGACATTTTCGCATGTTAAAAAATAAATACGACCTCACGTGTCAATCACGTTTACACACTGCCTCCGAAACTTTCGTCTGTCATAAAAAAATGCGGATTGGGTTTGATTTTTGCATTTTTCGCATCCATACAGGGCTCGCAAAATTTCAAAATCCCTGGTAGCCCTTCGGGCAGGTACTCTTCAGAATTTAGTAGCCCAAAAATTAATTTAACTAGCCCAAGTAAAAAAAAAAAAAAGACTTTTTTTTTTTTTTTTTTTTTTTTTTTTAAATAGAACATCAGATAGGAGTCTAAATGTCAATCAAAAATAAAAATATTTTCAATACACATATCATCACATATCATCAAGGAAGGAATTTTATTTCACTATTTACAGGGCATCTGCAGAATTTTTAAAAATAAATTTAAGGCAATTTACTTTTTTAAGAGCTGCACAAGTAAAATGAACAGTATGAGCAGGGTTGGACAACGTCTATGGTAACATACAGTATTAAGCCATAAATTTACATGATTTACAGTTCAGATACAGGTTTTCACAACAACAAATCTTATACAACAGCGTTTCAGCCTTTAGACCATTTTTATGAAAAGTGATAAATCAAGCATATAAATTATTATATTAATTTAAAACGAATAAATATTACTGTCTTAATTGTTTAGATTTTTATAAGGCACATTAACTTCTTTCTCATTTACAACTCTGTGTTTGCTGTGTAAAAACATGGGTCGATATTTGCATTGATCTGACCATAAACAGCAAGAAAGGCTTATTGGAAATGCAAATTCATTCTCTGCCACGAGGTGGCGCTTTAGGAGCGGCTTAATATAGCCGTTTTCCTCATGGAACCTCCCTGTTAGCAGCACAGTCCGCGCTCATAAACACTGCTTTATCAGGCATTATAGGTAAGATGAAATAAAAATGCCAACGACACATTTCTGAGGACAGTCGGTTCCCTTCAGATACATTCACATAAAGACATCTGCGCCGCGTTTTGACTTGAAACTTGCAGCGCTCATATTTATTCAATTGCATCATTGCCTTTCGAAGTTTAATCCAGCCATATTGCCATTCTTGTCTTTCCGTCCCCAACTGTAAGATCTTTTGAAATTATAGTCAAGACATTTCTTATACCATTTAACGTATTTAAAACTTTTTATGGCCTTAAGTTTGATACAACTAAATTGAAGAGTTTTTAAGGACCCGCGGGAGCCCTGTATTTAAGGTAGCCCGTCGGGCAGGGCAGTGATGCATTTTGGTAGCCCGACTGGAAAACACAATAGCCCTGGGACGTCGGGCTAGCGATTTTGCGAGCCCTGCCATAGCAAGCATTTTGAGAGGTGTTTTGATACATCTGACTGTGTGCAAGGTTTGGATGATGAATACAAAAAAACGCATACGAAAATTTCGGACTCAGTGTTAGAGATGCACCGATATGAAAATTTTGGCTGATACGATAACCGATAATTCTTTATAAATGAAAGTCGATAACCGATATGTTGGCCAATAAATCTAAATCCATATAATTTTTGAGCCTGATTACAAAAAAGTCTCACCATTAAAAGCATTAAACACTTCAACATAAATCAAACAAAAAGCAGCCTTACAAATAAATAAAACAATGCTTAAATAATGCAAAAAAGTCACTGGACATCATTACTTAACGGTTACATGTAATAAAAAAAAAAAAAAATTGTGTGCCATGGATAAATTAAACGGAATAGCCTCCACACCGACAGTTAAATTATTTTAATTAAACCATATTGTTGATGAAAATAAGATAAAAATAAAAGTGGTGGTTATTATTATTAATATATCAATGATTTTGAAAAAGTATCTGAAATTAATACCACTGTTTCAAATAGCAGCATGCAGTTTTAGCTGCGTGCGCTGCTGAAGAGCTGAATGAACACCGGTAAACTGAAGCGCTTATTTATACAACATAAACATAATATTATAACTTATATATGCACAAAAAGACGTAAATGCGCAAGTGATCTTGAACTAAGTTATGCGTTAATAAGGTGTGACGCGCTCTTGGCTCTTCCCGCAACAATGCGCTGAAACACCACAAATTAAGCCAAAGAATTCACAACGTTTTATTATAATAGTGTTCTCATTATAATATTAAATATGTGATAGTCCCAATCATTGTTATTAACGTTGTTCATTGCTGTTCGAGCTGCGTGCGCTGGTAAACTAAACCGCTTTGCTGGCAGATTATTTAACTCAAGGAAATGCATCATATATGAGATTAATCAGCTATTTATACAAAAACATATATTACAATTCATATATGTACAAAAAGACGCAAATGCACAAGTGAATTCGAGCTAAGTTACATGCTAACCAGGATGTGTAACTTCTGTTGTGGATGCGCTCTCCCCGCAACAACGCGCTGAAACACGGCAAATTAGACCAAAGTATTCACAACGTTTTATAATAATGTTCTCATTATAATATTATATATATAATAGTCCCAATCATATAGTTATTAATGTTGTGCACTGTTGTTTGAGCTGCATGCGCTGAGCTAAAGATGATCACTGAAGCGCTCTATTAACGCTCTATTAGCTTAACCAAACAAATTCTATAGGCCTATGAGATAAATCAGATATATATGCATAAAATAAACACAATATTACAACCTACAATTGCACAAAAGGCTGCAAATGTAATATATAATATTAGGAAGATCAGGCCCTTTCTTTCGGAATATGCAACACAACTCCTTGTTCAAGCTCTTGTTCTGTCCAGACTTGACTATTGCAATGCTCTCTTGGCAGGTCTTCCAGCCAATTCCATCAAACCTCTACAATTAATCCAAAATGCCGCTGCAAGATTAATCTTTAATGAGCTGAAAAGAACGCACGTCACACCTCTGTTCATCAATTTGCACTGGCTACCAATAGCGGCTCGCATAAAATTCAAGGCATTAATGTTTGCATACAAAACCACCTTTGGCTCTGCACCCCTTTACCTAAATTCAGTACTTCAGACCTATGTGCCCTCTAGAAGCTTACGTTCTGCAAGTGAACGCCGCATTATTGTGTCTTCCCAAAGAGGCACAAAATCACTTTCTCTTGACTTTTTCATTAACTGTTCCCACCTGATGGAATGACCTACCCAACTCAATCCGAGCAGCTGAATCCTTAGCCATCTTCAAGAAACTGCTAAAAACCCATCTCTTCCATCTTTATTTGACTCTCTAACTCTAACATTCTCTTTTCTAATTTTATTTTATCTATTTCTTTTCTTTTTATTAAAAAAAAAACACACACACACACACACTTGACCCTCTATCAATTGCATATTTATTCTCTAACTGCTAGCTTTTCTTAAAAAACTAAAACACTAGCTTTCTTTTCTATATTCTATCTACTTGTTTAAAAAAAAAAAAAAAAAAACCTTGCTACGTGTACTGCGTTAGGCTAACCGAGACTTGTCATATCGCTTGCATGTTGTTGCTCTTTTGTTGGATTTGATTGCTTATATTGTCCTCATTTGTAAGTCGCTTTGGATAAAAGCGTCTGCTAAATGACTTAATGTAAATGCACAAGTGAACTTAACTTTGCTAGTCATGTGTAGCTCCGTTGTGGATGCGCTCTTCCCGTAACAGCGCGCTAAATCATGGGCGCACAAAGATTCCATTAATTATTTAACAGTAATGTTCTCATTATAATATGACAAACTTGCCCTGCGCATGTAGCAATTCACTGTATTTTCCTTTTCGAAGTGATTCCAATAATATTTCAAGCAATTAAAAACCATCATGGCGAACAGTGCGTATCTGAAGTGCCTCTGCAGGAAATAATGCATTATTTATCGGCTTTAATATATCAGCCAAATTTTCTTATCGGTTCGATAACAATAATAGAAAAAATAACATTTATTGGCCGATACCGATATAGTGGCCGATATATCGTGCATCCCTACTCAGTGTGCAAGGACCTTTAGTCTGACCCTTGGGACGCACTGATAAAATCCTGTCTTTATGTAAGATTTATTCAAACATTTATAATTAACAGTAAATAAGCTCCTCTGTAGTGGTTATTTTTTCTTTTTCTTTTTATAGCTAATACAGTTGTCATTATAGTTATCATTCCTGGTGTGAAAAAGCCTTTATTTTGTACAAATCACCAGTGCACAATATTCAAAAAGAATAAGTACTCAAAAGTATTAACTAACAGCTAAATAGCAATTTAGACATTGTTTTAGTTCACCAGTGCAGCCCTATGTAATGCACTAATTTAATGCTGACTAATTTAATAAGTTACAGCAATAACTACACATGATGAGAAATTTGGAAAAGTGTATTTGTCATTGGGATGCACAGATGCTCTGAAAAAGCCATTTCTGGGTTTTTATTTTTTATTTTTATTTATTTTTTTGGTCCTTCTCACAGTTCTGATCTGAATCAGAAGTTGCGTCACACACGGAAGTTGTGAATATTGTTTCATGTTGCCTTTAAAGGCATAGTTCTCCCAAAAATGAGAATTCTGTCATCAGTTACTCACTCACATGTCGTTCCAAACCTGCAAGACCTTCGCTTATCTTTGGAAACACAAATTAAGATATTTTTGATGAAATCCAAGAGCTTTCTGACCCTGCATAGACAGCAACGCAATTGACACATTCAAGGTCCAGAAAGCTTCTTAACATTACGGTTAAACCACTGATGTCACATGGACTATTTTAACAATGTCCTTACTACCTTTCTGGGCCTTGAATGTGGTCCTTGCGTTGCTGTCTATGGAGGGTCAGAAAGCTCTCGGATTTCATCAAAAATACCTTAATATGTGTTCCGAAGATGAATGATGGTCTTACGGGTTTGGAACGACATGAGGGTGAGTAATTAATGACAATTTTCATTTTTGGGTGAACTACCTTTAAAAAGGTCCAGTACTCACATGACCATAAAACCAGATGAAGACCATCATCACACTGAAATGTCTAAAGTAACATATAGGACTAGTATTTTTTTTTTTTTGTCATAATACAGCAGAACTAAAATTCAGACTGCAGCATTTCTGAGCTAAAGCATTTGTGCAAAAGACTCTTCAGTGCTGTCTGAGACCCTCAGGTGCAGCCATCTAATCAGTGGCACCTGCTGCAAACTGAAACCACTGAACCAAAACAATGCGTTTAGCAGCAAAATTGCAGCATTTTTTGTTCATCCTGAGCTCTCTGATTTCATCACACTCTTAAACCGACTCTCTTTTTCTTGTCCTCCAGCTACGGTGGGCTCAGATTCCCCAGGGCAGGCGGTGGAAGCGGAGGAGATCGTGAAGCAGCTCGACATGGAGCAGCTCGAGGAAACCCCGACCAGCACTACCACAGACGGCCGAGACCTGACCTTTGACCCTGCACTAAACTCTAGACCACTGCCTCATGTAGACACATCGGCAGAGGAAGGAGAAGTCGTCACAGAGGCTGATATGCCACCACTAACTGGTGAGTGTGTGGGATGTTTTTTTCAGCTGTAACACTGCTTAAAGTTGAGCATCCTCTCACTTTTTCTCTATTTGTTAGTCGTAGGTTCTAACAGCAGTTACCCGGATGTCCCGCCATCGCCTCCAGCAGAAGGGACTTATGAAGAGGACTGGGAAGTTTTTGACCCGTGAGCCAAATTTCAACACACTTGATCTAAATAACCTCAGTATAAGCACATGCTTGAGTGTTAACTTGCCTCTATCTTCCAGTTATTTCTTCATCAAACACGTGCCACCCTTGACTGAAGAGCAGCTCACCCGTAAGCCTGCGCTCCCTCTGAAAACCAGGAGCACGCCCGAATTCTCTCTCGTCCTGGATCTAGTAAGTTGCCATCCATCATTGGCCTTAGCCTTTTGATGCAGGCTCTTTTGATGCAAGGAATAAGTCGCCACTGTTGTTTTTTTCCAGGATGAAACTTTGGTCCACTGCAGCCTCAATGAATTGGAGGATGCAGCCTTGACCTTCCCTGTGCTTTTCCAAGATGTCATTTACCAGGTACACAAAACAGCATCTCAGTATTGCACCTTTTAATGGTTTTTGTTATTTTGTTTTTTTTTTTTTTTTTTTAGTTTTTGTTTTTGGTCTCTGGGCGCACTGGTTTGTATCTAGCTCTAACAGTAATTTGCTCTCTTATTCCTAAAGGTGTACGTCCGGTTACGGCCATTTTTTAGAGAATTCCTGGAACGCATGTCTCAGATTTACGAGGTGAGGAAGTTTACATTATTTTTCACATTATTATTTTTTTTCAGTACGTTAGTGCAGGGGACATGATTAACCTAATTGTTTATTTTTAGATTATTGTGAAGCTCATGTGAAACCAAAAAAAAACAAAAAAAAAAACATACAAATGTGTGTCCCATTACTTTATTAATGCAATAAAGGCAAATATCCAGTGTTCTTCAGAAATATAACTGTTAAATGTGTTAAAATTTAACAAATGTTTTCATAATTGTAGTTTTAGTCAACAATATTAACAACACACACCCACACATACTTTTTGGAGTCCCACATTTTGCATGCAATTCCCTTTGGCATTACATAAATTACAACGATTTATATCCGTTACCAAACTTGTTGATCAAACAAGTTTTTATTATTTTTATTTTTTTTAAACTAACATGGAAAATGTTTTCCATAACTACAAACCAATGATTGGTGCCAATTATCTGGCTGCTACTAAGTGACTCCTCCCCGTAATATTAGGTTTTATTATTATTTTAGTTTTAGTTTATTTACTTCAGGTAATACTTTTAGTACTTAAACTTATTTTTAAATTTTGTTTTTGTCCCTTTTTTAAATTGAACAGATGTTTTCATTTGTAGTTTTAATCAACAATATTAACCTTTTCGAGAAAAAAAAAAAGGCCCACATTTTGCATGCAGTTCCCTTCGGCATTACATAAATTACAACCATTTATATCTGTTACCAAACTTGTAAGGGTTTTTTTTTTTTTTTTTTTTTAACATGGAAAATGTTTTCCATAACTACAAACAAACAATTGGTGCCAATTATCTGGCTGCTACTAAGTGACTCTGTTTTTCCCGTTTTGTCCATTTTGTTTTTTTTGAGACAGGTTTTTTTTTTTTTTTTAAGATTTATTTTGGCATTTTGCCTTTATTAAGATAGTGTAGTGTAGACAGGAAACGGGATTCGAACTCAGGATGCCCGCAATGCAACGGCATTATCTGTTATAAATCGGCGCCGACAGCAAACAAATCAGGTTTTTAAACTGTTTTAGACATCCCAGGTTATGGTTGCAGGTTGCAAAAATTGCAAATATCCATTAAAAAAAGAAAGAACAAAAAATTGTGCAAGAGTCCTTGGTTGTTGGTCCCTCTTGTGCGTGTTCAGTCCTGTCATGCTTTTTTTTTTTTTTTCTTTAACTGTAATGAACATCCTGCCTATGATGTGGTCTACTGCTTTCACTTATGACTGCTATTAATGACGTAACCATGAATTATCCGCAGATTATTCTCTTTACTGCTTCCAAGAAGGTGTATGCTGACAAGCTGCTGAACATCCTGGATCCTAAAAAACAGCTGGTTAGGTCAGTTCACTCTCAAATGAAAATAAATATAAAATGTGACTTTAAATGGCGTTAAACTGATGCTGCATGTTTCCTATTCCACTAATATTGTGTATGCGTGATGGGAACAAATGTGTGTCTCCATTCTCAGGTTGTAAGATGTTTAAGGTGAGTGTTAAGCTCCAAATATCTTTGCTTTGGTATTTCAGGCACAGATTATTTCGCGAACACTGCGTATGCGTCCAAGGAAACTACATCAAAGACCTTAACATCCTCGGGAGAGATCTCTCCAAGACGGTGATCATAGACAACTCACCTCAGGCTTTTGCCTACCAGGTTTGTGAAGTCGCCTTGAGTTTGACCTCCATTGAAGTGGTCCGTGTTGAGTTATTAGTATGTAAAGCTCAGGATGTGCTCCTCTCATTGCAGCTTTCCAATGGGATCCCCATTGAGAGTTGGTTTGTGGACAAGAATGACAATGAGCTCCTAAAGCTGGTGCCGTTTTTGGAGAAGCTGGTAGAACTGGTATGTGCGTCTTGTCTCTTGAGTGTGCTGCTTTTGAAAGATAATGTGCATTATTCTCAAGATATTGTTTGTAGAAATACTTTCTCTTATACTAATTTAATCTTTAGAGACAAATATATGCCAATTGCAAAAATCAAGAGTTTTTTTATTAAGATTTCTTTGCAATTTAATTCTTAGAAATGATAATAACAAAAAATAAAAATTGTTTTAACTCAGTTTTTTTTTATAATACTGTTTTATATATAATACTTGGGCTTTTGATTGAAAAAAAAAATGGTTGTTAATGGTACGTTTTTGCGCTGTCACTTTATGAGTATTATCCAGGCTTAGTATCATGTGTATATGAATGTCTTGAATGTGAAGAGTATACCTTTGTGTTTTTTTTTTGTTTTTTTTTTTAATTGATTTATTTTTTTAAGTTTTTGTTTTTAAATAACAATCAAATATACTTTTATGTATATGAAATTATTTAAAATTATTTCTTTGCGATTTATTTATTTTTTTAGAAATAATGGTATAATAAAAACAATAATAATTTATCATTATTACTCAAACCACACACTTTCATAATTCTGTTGTTTAGATAAGTTTCTTTTCTCTTTTTTTAAGATTTTTTTTTTTATTTTTACCAGTAAACATTTATTTACAAAAGTATTGTTATGCATATTTAATGTCATACATTATAAAGTCTTAGTGTGAAGACTATACCTTCATTATATAATTTTATTAATTTTTTTGGTTTATTTTAAATTGAAAATGTACTTTTATTTATGAACTCATTAAATAAGAATTCTTTGCAATTTAATTCTTAGAAGAAATAAAAATAAAAACGCAAACCACACATTCACAATTCAGGTTTGTTTTTTTTAATAACACCTTTTTTAATTACCAGTAAAGTTTTGTTTCTGTGCCGATTTGCAAAAGTATCGTTATCCATAATTAATATCATACATTATAATATCTTGGTATGAAGACTATACCTTCATTATGTGATTGATTTAGTTTTAAAAACAAAATATACAGGTGCAGCTCAATAAATTAAAATGTCGTGGAAAAGTTCATTTATTTCAGTAATTCAACTCAAATTGTGAAACTCGTGTATTAAATAAACTCAATGCACACAGACTGAAGTAGTTTAAGTCTTTGGTTCTTTTAATTGTGATGATTTTGGTTCACATTTAACAAAAACCCACCAATTCACTATCTCAACAAATTAGAATACTTCATAAGACCAATGAAAAAAAACATTTTTAGTGAATTGTTGGCCTTTGGAAAGTATGTTCATTTACTGTACATGTACTCAATACTTGGTAGGGGCTCCTTTTGCTTTAATTACTGCCTCAATTCGGCGTGGCATGGAGGTGATCAGTTTGTGGCACTGTTGAGGTGGTATGGAAGCCCAGGTTTCTTTGACAGTGGCCTTCAGCTCATCTGCATTTTTTGGTCTCTTGTTTCTCATTTTCCTCTTGACAAAACCCCATAGATTCTCTATGGGGTTCAGGTCTGGTGAGTTTGCTGGCCAGTCAAGCACACCAACACCATGGTCATTTAACCAACTTTTGGTGCTTTTGGCAGTGTGGGCAGGTGCCAAATCCTGCTGGAAAATGAAATCAGCATCTTTAAAAAGCTGGTCAGCAGAAGGAAGCATGAAGTGCTCCAAAATTTCTTGGTAAACGGGTGCAGTGACTTTGGTTTTCAAAAAACACAATGGACCAACACCAGCAGATGACATTGCACCCCAAATCATCACAGACTGTGGAAACTTAACACTGGACTTCAAGCAACTTGGGCTATGAGCTTCTCCACCCTTCCTCCAGACTCTAGGACCTTGGTTTCCAAATGAAATACAAAACTTGCTCTCGTCTGAAAAGAGGACTTAAGACCACTGGGCAACAGTCCAGTTCTTCTTCTCCTTAGCCCAGGTAAGACACCTCTGACGTTGTCTGTGGTTCAGGAGTGGCTTAACAAATTCCTTGACACGTCTGTGTGTGGTGGCTCTTGATGCCTTGACCCCAGCCTCAGTCCATTCCTTGTGAAGTTCACCCAAATTCTTGAATGGATTTTGCTTGACAATCCTCATAAGGCTGCGGTTCTCTCGGTTGGTTGTGCATCTTTTTCTTCCACACTTTTTCCTTCCACTCAACTTTCTGTTAACATGCTTGGATACAGCACTCTGTGAACAGCCAGCTTCTTTGGCAATGAATGTTTGTGGCTTACCCTCCTTGTGAAGGGTGTCAATGATTGTCTTCTGGACAACTCCCCATGATTGTGTAGCCTAGTGAACCAAACTAAGAGACCATTTTGAAGGCTCAGGAAACCTTTGCAGGTGTTTTGAGTTGATTAGCTGATTGGCATGTCACCATATTCTAATTTGTTGAGATAGTGAATTGGTGGGTTTTTGTTAAATGTGAGCCAAAATCATCACAATTAAAAGAACCAAAGACTTAAACTACTTCAGTCTGTGTGCACTGAATTTAATACACGAGATTCACAATTTGAGTTGAATTACTGAAATAAATGAACTTTTCCATGACATTCTAATTTATTGAGATGCACCTGTATATTCGTAATTAATTTATTAAATAAGAATTCTTTGCTATGTAATTCTTAGAAATAACTAACTCAAACCACACATTCACAATTCCATTTTTGAAATAACACCATTTTGTTTTAATTAATAGTAAACTTTTGTTTCTGTGCCAATTCATAAAAGTATTGCTATCCATATTTAATATCATACATTGTAGTGTCTTTGTTTAAGGACAATGTGAATTGTGTGTGTGTGTTTTTGTTTTGTTTTTTGTGTGTGTGTAAACATCAGGCGTAACATTGAGAAATTGGCTGTCGTCTGTAAATAAACTGTTTATTTGTGCATCATGTGGATTCAGACATTATGCATTTCTAAGTTGAAAATAATTTGACATTCATATCTAAGGTGTCATTTACTCAACAAAACTCTCTGTTTTTGTTGATGTGGCATGTTTGTGTTGTTATTCCAGAACGAGGACGTTCGGCCACACATAAGAGAGCGATTTCGCCTGCATGACCTTCTACCCCCGGACTGAATGTCGCAGCGAAATTAACATTTCTTGCCAACCTGACTGTTTTGAAGCAGTGGGGAATTTACACCAGGGGGGAAGGAGAATTTGCCACAAACTCTTTGCCATAAGGATTTCAACTACAGACTTGCCTACATGGGCATCCTTTTATGGGGGGCGGGAGGGAGGGAGGGGGGGGTTTCGGGGCTCTGGACAAATGTTTTAAAACAAATGACTCGATGTATGCATACGTTTTCTATACACACACATTTATGGAACCGAAGGTGAGGCCGAGATGATCACTTTTGATTGGTCGTCCATCTCGGCTCTGCGGTGGAGTTTATGCCTGATTCGGACTTTAAGGTAAAGCGCTGTGCAGAAGTGGACTTGCGTCACTCCTTTTGGTGCTCAAAGGGACCCTCTGCCCTTCAACAAGAATGACCGGTTGAATATAAATATATAAAACATGAATATATACATTCAACTATGTGTGTATATGTGTATATATAACATTTGTACATATATATTTTTTCCTGTCAAGTTTGTAAAACACGACTTGTCCTTTGGTTTTAATTCATTATGCATTCCTTTTTAGTTCAAGGTCTTTTTTCATAGACAAGCTGGCTTTTTATTAATTTTTTACTCTAGATTTTATGTATATTTAATGGCCTATCCGTTACGCTCTAGATTTTTTCTCGTAATCCGGTGAAATGTAATCCCATATCCGGTTACATCTCACGTATGGAAAACATAAATACTCATTTGTAAATTTCAATCTAGTCTCTAGTTGTGGCTTTCTGTTACTGACCGCTTACTACCATTTATCCATGTCAGTCCTAATTTGGGGATTTTAACTTTTCTGTTCTTAGTTTGTTTTTATATACAAGTATAGATGAAATGTAAAATACTGTATGTACTTTAAATTGCTTTCTGTGGAGAAAAAAAATAATGCTTTGTCTCTTTCTGAAATGTCCGGTAATTGTAGCACCAGCACATGAACTAGCTTAAATCACTGCATATCTGCAATATTCCGTGTTTTCCCCTCATTCCTGCGCTCCTGCTTTGGAAACTGTTTTAGGAATTATCATGTACATCTCTACCTACCTCTGAAGTGTAGACCTTCCGTTTCATTCAGTGTTACCCCAATGATTTTTATTTCCATGGACATTAATACATGATTTTAATGTACCAGAATTGTTCGAATTGTTTTTTCTCACGTGACCTTGATTTGTTCACTTTATCCTGTTCAGATGAATGTTTTCAGTTAGAACTATAAGCTCATCATTACATTGCGTACGACTGAGGATTTTTGAAATGAGACTTGAACTGAGAAATTTGGATATTTAATAGCAATGTCTCGTTTTTGAGAGAATTGGTCCATTTAAACCTCTGGCAGCTCTTGTCAATTTAGGCAAATATTTTCTCAAAATGGCAGCTCTGTTTTGGGAATATCAACATGCTGTCAATCTAGATTTTTTTTTAAAAAATGCAGTGGATGAAATGAGTATTTTGATTGGATGGTTGTGTGTTTGGTTGCAATGTCTGTTTGAATGATGAGGACTTTGTTAAAGATAGCTGTAAATGCAATGAATGTATTTCAGTGTAGCTTTTGCAGCACACATGGAGCAACAAGAAAACATTCTTAAGATTTTTTCAGAGTATGTATGGTTTCATATGTATGTGTTTTTCCTGGAATGGTCATTTTTTTATATAGTGTCAGTGAAATTGAATCCCTTATTGGGTCCTGGACTTTGGTTTCATGTAGCTTTGTCTATTAAAAACAACAGCGGTTAGTCACTGAAAACAGCATGCTGAAGAGTTCATAACTGAAACATTAAATTTGCTGTTTTTGCACATTAGAAACTTGCATTTTTACTCCTAGCTGTTCATGCGTTTTGGTCATTTTAAAATTGATTTTAAAGAAATTTCAAGTTCTTTGTGATATAATTTAAATTTTGAATAGAATTATTACTAATACATGCTTTTGATGGGGAAAATAAAATCAAAATCTACAAACAGGTAATAAAGTAATAATAATAAGGTAATAAAAGCAACAAAATTTTAATATATATATAATTTAAATTATTTTTAATTATATAAACTGCATTTTAGTTATAATTTAAACTTCCAAAATCAAGAGAAATGTTTTAATCATCATTATTTGACAAAGTATATAATTATATTTATTAACGATTTATATAACTATACATACATATAGTAGAATTATTAGTAATGCATGCTTTTGATGGGAAAACAAAACCAAAATCTACAAACAGGTAATGAAATTATAATTTAAAGCAATAAAATCAAAAGAAACAATTATTATTTGTATAATTATATATATATACTATATATATATTTTTCAATTATTTTTAATGATATAAACTGCATTTATATGCAAGTATATTGTTTTACTTACTATTAATTCTATATACATACCAAATATATGTTTTATGTTAAATTGCATTCTGCCTTTGGCCTAAATATAACACATTGCCTATTTAAATCATTACAATCATAAAATAAAACAATAAAATATATTCCATGAGTGCTAAAATGCTTTTTATAGTTTTTAAAAAAAAATTTCCATCTAATGAAATTAAAAAAATAAATCTTATAATACTTTGATTTACATGTTACATCATGCACTTGATAAGTTTAAATTTTTGTCTAAAGTTTTATGTGTTTTCTAACATTCTGCTTTCTGACATGTTCTTTCTATTATCGAAAAATAATACCAGTCATCTCAAATTAAGCATTATTTATGATATAATCATCAACAACTAGGGGGCCTACTAATAACTAGCAGCAATAACTAGTGACTATGCTATTTTGGCGGGAACAGTGACTGGTTACCATAGTGAAGGTCTGAGCAGGTGATGTTCGCGCCATCAGTGCAGTCCTCCAGTCCAGCGGGCGGCGCCGCACTCTCTCCTGCGCTCTCTGTGATCCGCCAGTGTTCGGTGTAAAAGAAAAGGAGGCCTGTTTAATTTCTTGCCCTCTGGTTGCGAAGTTCGCGTCCGCTCAAAGTCGCTCGTTTGACAGCGGGCTCATGTCGAAGGACGGCCGGTACGACGGGCGCCGGCGCGGCGGGGCTCAGCAGCATCGGCTCGGGCTGAGGGCGGCTCAAATCGGGGACGCCAGAGACAGATCGGCCAGCAACAGCTCTGGATCATCTCACGGAGGAGGGAAAGGGAGGAATACGCCCATCAACATCGCCCTAAAGGTAACAAACAACAGCCGTCTCAAAACATAGCGAGCTTCCTACCTAGACTGCATTTTTGGGCATCATATGCGCTCCCTGAACGCCCTGAAGTGAAGTCTAGGCAGGCAGCTGTCAGTTAGAGCGTTACCCTAACAGAGTTACTATGGCAACAGTACTTTTCCATCAAAATATCACAGTTGCTACAGTTATTGTTGCTATAATACAAAACTGGTGAAGTTTTGATGCCTGTTGTTATTCTGAACGCTTCTTACACTGGATGCTTACTTGTTATCACTGTATTTTGTCAAAAATGTTGTCAGGGTAGGCAGTAGTGTACTGAACTCTATATGAGGTTGGAATCTACTCACTTGGATTGTGAGATGTGGTTATTATAGTGTACATATTCTCACACACTTGAGACAAGAGAGTGTATTTGCAAGGTTGGTACTGCATTGTGTGTTATTGTGACCTGAAAGGTTTCTTATGTTTTCCGTAACGTTAGATATTCAGGGTATTGTGGGCAGTCACAATTTGTCAGCCCATAATGGATCTTCAAGTCAGAGATAAACAATAAAAATGCAAACATGACATTACGTAATAGTAACACAAAACAGAACACAACATAAAAGTACCTCACATGAACATGACAAAATAACAATAATACAAAGCAATGTAACGTTTACATATGTAACAATGTGATGTAACATTATATTAACAATACATAATATTGACATGATACAAACATGACTATATAATGCAACATAACATTTACATGACAATAACATTGCATTATGTTACTGTTATGTAGTCATGTTAATGTTATGTTGCATTATATTACTGTTATGTAGCAACAACATTTACATGACAATACCATTATTACATAACAGTGATATAATTCAACATAACATTTAGGCCTAGGCCTACATGACAATAACATTACTACGTAACAGTAATATAATTCAACATAATATTTACATGAGAACTTAATACATAACAGTAATATAATTCAACGTAACATTTACATGACAGCAACATTACTGGGTAACAGTAATAATTCAACATAACATTTACATGACAATAACATTACTGCGTAACAGTAATAATTCAGCGTAACATTTACATGACAGTAACATTACGGCGTATTAGTAATAATTCAACATAACATTTACATGACAGCATAATACATAACATTAATATTATTCAACGTAACATTTACATGACAGCAACATTACTACGTAACTGTAATTCAACGTAACATTTACATGACAATACCAACTGTATAACAGTAATATAATTCAACATAACATTTTACATGACAATAACATGACTATGTAAGAGTAATATAATTCAGCGTAACATTTGCATGACAATGAAATTACTATGTAACAGTAACACAATTCAACATAACATTTACATGACAATGACATTACTATGTAACAGTAATACAATTCAGCATAACATTTACATGATAATAATATGACTACATAACTGTAATACAATTCAACATAACATTACAAGACAGCAAAATAACAGTACACATGACAATAACAAGACAAAACAGTAATACAGTGCTACAGAACATGGCATAACAGTAACAACGCAACATAACATTAACATAACAGTGCATAACATTAACATTACAGAACATGACAACATAACAGTAATTAGGGCTGCACGATAAATATCGTGCGATATTTAATGCGCATCTTGTCAGTAAAGCCGGTTCTGTAATAAGCGGTAAATTCCATCACATGCGTGATTTCACATGGAGCTGCATTTACCACACAGAGCCGTTGCTCACTGAAAAGCTGCGCAAAACCACGCTAATAATGAACAACGACTCTTTGTGGAAAATGCAACTCCATGTGAAATCACGCACGTGATGGAATTTACCGCTGATTACAGAACCGGCTTTACTGACAAGATGCGCCTTAAATATCGCGCGATATTTATCGTGCAGCCCTAACAGTAATACAACTCAACATAACATGACATAACAACACATAATAGTAACAGCACAAAATAACATTACCATAACAGTACATAATATTAACATGACAACATAACATTCACATAACGTGACATAACAACAGTAACACTATGCAGCGGAATTTAACAGTACATAATGTTAACATGATGCATTAGTATTACATACAGTAAAACAACGCACCATTACATCAGCATAACAGTACAGAGCATGAGCGTGACAAAATAACATTACATAACAGTAACACAACGCAACATCACATGAACATAACGTTACATAACCTGAACATGACAGCGTAATGTTACATAACAGTAATACATCGCAACATAACATTAACATAGTGTTAACACAACAGTACATAACGAGACAATGCAGTAAAATATATGTAATGGATAGCGTAGATGACTAGATCTTACATCCTGACATGTTTTTTTTTTTTTCTTTTTTTTTTTTGTGATAATGACTAATTGCACGGCTGGTTTTCAAATAAATAAACCCATAGATATGAAATTGACTTTAAATGATTTTATTATGTGAAAACAAACAGAACACTGTGGCTTCAGAAACGCCTTTCAGGTCCTAGAATTGCTCTACCTGTCAGACTGTCTAATTTACCTCGCTTCGTTTTATCTCGCTTATTATACAGCTGCTTAACAAATAAATGCTTGAACATGGAAACAGAACTTGATCTCAGGCAGCGGTTTGTTGAATTAATCGATCTATAATGTTGTTTTTTTTTTTTTTTTATTTTTTTTTTTTTTTTACAAAATTGGAATAGAGAGAAAGAGTTATGGTAAATATTGTCTGTTGAACCAGGTTTGTGTATTTTCGCTTGTTTAGACAAAGATGAAGTTCCAAAGTGGTAGTAGCCATGATTTTGACGTTTGTCCTTTCACACATTTCCCAATTCAGAAGCTATGGAAATTTATTATTGAATTTTCCAGGCCTGAAAAGGTTTGGAAAATCAGTTAAGGCCCCAAAGAAATGTCATGATATGTCTATTTTAGTACATCACCGTGTTTTTATTTTTTTTTATTTTAGTTTTTTATTTTTTTTAAAGATAAAAGTATGCATATTAATGCACACATACTGTATGCCTACAGAGTGTAAATAACAATGCAAAAATGTTGTGTTTGTTTATTATTTAAGAGAAATTACCTGAGCCAGTTATTTATTTTCTTCAAAGTATGCTTAATAATAATAACAGTAATAATAATACTTTATTTATCCCTCTTAAGGGAAATTCGTTCTGGGCAATTACTCGTTTCCTTTCCAGATCAATGACAGATTAACAAGATTGACTTGGATCTGTTGAAAAAGCTGTTTATTTATTTAAGCTTTAATGCACCTATGATAGTAACGTGAAAATATTTAAATTTTATGTATATATATATATACATGCATACATAAGAGAATTCGTTTATAAAAATGTAAATATTACATACCGAATATCTTGTGGTCTTCAGACGGTAGATATTTTTGCACGCTGTCATCCCCGCGGCTACGTCTGTTCCACATCTCGTTGGTGCATCTCTATTTACATCTATATCCCCGGTGTAAGTTACGCACCGCCGAGCTCCAATCGGACGTTGAGTTTGCGGCGTGTCCAATGCAGACGCGCTGACACACGCAGCCTTGCCGCCTCCACCACATGCTGGACGAGTGGGCGGCCTGCCATGTGCACATGACTGCACAGAGAGAGAGGAGCTCTGCACGATACTCTGCCAAGCTGTGGAGGGTGACTACGCCACAAGACAGGACTAAGACAGCAAAACAGTAGCGGCAGAGTCGCAGTGCAGCCGAGACGTTGCAGAAAGACGGTCCCTATGGCCAGGAGAAGAAGTCCGTCCTGCTGATTGGCAGAGGCATCTACTTGGCGAGTTTGCAGGAGTCACGCTCAACCATGGGGCTATTTTTGGGCCAGCTGTCAAATGACGATGACAGGCCGTTCGTGCAGCGGAGATGCTGGTTAAAGGGGAAAACAGGTTGCCATAAACAAATTTGGTAGCATGTCAGGGCCGGATATGGATGAGGAACCTGCTTACAGACTCTACTTCTACTCTGTACGTACCTTCTGTCCTCTTCCCATCATTCTTTCTGCTTAGACAGGCTTGAAACTCTATCCTTGCTGCTCTGTTATTTGTCCTGAAAGCAGTTCTTTGTAGCTGGACATCCTTGTTTTGCAGTTCTGAGGGACTCTGAGGGTTAGATCTAACTTTAGTGACCTCGGGTGTCAAGGTGCTGGTGATTAGGTGATTAGCTCAATTCGTCTCACTCATGCATGGAGCGCTGACCTGAGATCAGATACACCCTTCTCACTTTTACCTTGCTTATTCTGCACCGACGGATGCCAAATCGGAAACAGCCACCCCCCCACTTCTGCCGAGATGCACGACAAATGTAGACTCAGGCCTTCCGTTGCCAGTCAGCTGCCAGAAACCTGGGAAACCCAGAGTAAATATTTACCATCCAAACACCGTGCTGACAGGCAACAAGTTAATTTACTTGCGTATCTTTTTTGAATTGCAAAATTTTCATTTGTTTCGCAATCTCAAAGCCTCATTTATTTCCTTATTTCCAGACCTCTAGAGAGTAAAGCTGTGTAATGAAGGCTGTTGTCATTGGCTAAGTAGGTCAGTTGTGTATTTTAACCCTGAGGACATGAGATAGTGGCAGGGGAGGACAGTAAAATGTTTATGCATGTGTAAAAACCAGTGAGCCTGATGAAATATTCCTCTCTGTGAGAGAATGTGACAGACGGAACAGCTTTGCATTTGCGTAACGGTGGAATATGGCCAACAAACAACATCATAATTAGTTATATGGCAATTTTTTTTATTTATTTATTTTTTTTTTAGATTATTATATTCAATAATGTATCAAAGGAGTGTGCAGAGTAACTAAATTTAATATTTTGGGTGTACTAACAAAAATTTAGATGCTGAAGGCATCGGTTTTAATGGATAAAGTCAAGTCAACTAATTTATCTTTGTTAACACTTTAATAAGGACCAATTATCTCTATTAACTAGCATGCATATTAGTAGCATGTTGGCTGGTTATTAGTACTTATAAAGCACATCTTAATGCTTTGTTCTGCATGAAGATATTTTAGATCCGTTAATCCGACCCCATACCTAAACTTAACAACCATCTTAGTTATTAATAAGCAGTAACAGTTTATTGAGGCAAAAGTCATAGTTAATAGTTAGTTAATAGTGAGAATTAGACCTTAAAATAAAGTGTGACCCTATATTTTAAAGAATATTCCAGGTGCATTACGAGTTAAGCTTAAATGTCAGCATTTGAGGCATAAAGTTCTATGGTGGAATATTCTTTAAAAGATAGGGTCACACTTTATTTTAAGGTCCAATTCTCACTTAACTATTAACTCTTTCTTTTCTTTTTTTTTTTTTTTTTTTGTTCAGAATTACAATCGCAATGATTGTTGTCATTTGATAAATTAGTTTATTTTACATTTCAGGTATTGCACTTTCACCAATAAGCACAAACTAACAGAATGTGACCTCATACACATGGTTTATTTTACCTCATCTAGTGTGCTGATGTTTTATAGGCTATTTATTATATAAATTAATATCAAGCACTTCAGCACTCTCTCTGTCTACATTATGAAAACTGGTAAAAACTAAAAATATTATAACAGTGAAATTCCTAATAGTAATTCCAATAATTCCAAATTGCAGTAATGTTTCTCTATTAAAACAACAGAAGTTGAGTTCAGCATTTATTCAGCAAACAATATAGTCGAGATCTCATTACAGAACACAGACTGGCTGAATGACACTTTCATTTAAGCCGAACATCTCACATGGAGATCGCTAAACTCCAGTTACTTGTTTTTTGGTGTTTTCGGATCATTCACGGCACTTCCATAATGAAGAGCGAGCGCGTGCGCATGGTTGCCAGATTGCAAAATACCAGGTAGAAAATGCATCCTTTTAACAGAGAAGCTCTGGTTTGGGGATTTGGACTCTTTAAATCTGGCAACCACACAAATGTGACCCTGGACCACAAAACCAGTCTTAAGTCGCTGAGGTATATTTGTAGCAATAGCCAAAAATACATTGTATGGGTCGAAATGATTGATTTTTCTTTTATGCCAAAAATCATTAGGACATTAAGTAAAGATCATGTTCCATGAAGATATTTTGTAAATTTCCTACTGTAAATATATCAAAACTTAATTTTTGATTAGTAATATGAATTGCTAAGAGCTTCATTTGGACACTTCAAAGGCAATTTTCTCAATATTTTGAGTTTTTTGCACCCTCAGATCCCAGATTTTCAAATAGTTGTATCTCGGCCAAATATTATCCTATAAACAAACCATACATCAATGGAAAGCTTATTATTATTATTATTATTATTATTATTCAGCTTTCAGATGATGTATAAATCTCAATTTTGAAAAATTGACACTTATGACTGGTTTTGTGGTCCAGGGTCACAAATGAAAGCTTGTGTAGTAGAGGTGTGTACAGCAGTCCACAATAGTATTTTGTCTCCTTTTTTTTTTTTTTGAGAAATAAAAAGAGATTTTTGTTTTGTTTATTTTTTTTAAAATACATTTTAGTCTCGTCTTTTATCATAAGCAATATTCCATGTTTATATAGTTATCGTTTATTGACCTTATTGTCGTCTCGTTTTAGTCACGGGAAAAAACTCGCCAACAAACATTTTTCATCATAGTTTTCGTTAACGAAATTAACACTAGTCCCAGCACTGAATTTTTTTTTAAAGTGATTGGTTATACTTGAATATATGTCGCAATATGCAAGAAAAGATACAGTATGTTGTTACTTATGTTTTATCGCAACTTAAAACAAAAATAGTAAAAATTACTGTAAGGCACATAAAATGGAAGTAAAGGGAGATTTAAAAGCTTGTAATTCTATAAAAGCACTTACATTCTAACTTGTGTATTATTTGAGCTCTACATTGTAGGGTTCATGCCGTTGAGTTGTCATAGTGACAATTATAACATTGGATGTAATTTCCCTCAAAAGAGGTTAGCAAGCTGTTTTTCACATTAATCATGTTAACATGCATAATTTTAACGCCTTATGCCTATAGTTTTTAAATATCCAGCAGTTTAACATTTAAAAATTCACTCCATTCACTTCCAATGTCAGTGCACAAATAGGCAACAGCTTTCAAAAGACAGAAATCATCTCAGTTAAGGATCCATGTGTAAATGGTGTGCAACAAACATATCACTGTTTGTCTTCCTATTGGTGCTGTTGACATGACGGTGAGTAACCAGTGATCTTGGCATCACTTGTGCTTATATTATCACTGGCAAATCATATAAGGTGACAAGGAAGAAGGTGTGAATTACTGGTACTTATTTTAATGGTGAATGTCCTTATATCTTGGATGGAATAAGCTCACTCTTGCCAGTTGCTAAGAGCACTTGGATATCTTCTGTGGCCACTTTATAGCTCACACTTTTTTTTCTCTCCTGTTTATGTGAACAATGTCCTACAAAAAATCAAGTGTAAGCAGACTGCAGTGTCTTCCTATTATTTGATTCACAAGTACATGGATAGCCTCAGGTTTCCAATATTCATGGATAATCTGGAAAAAACAGGATATGCTTGTGAAATTTTACGAGTTCAGAGTCCTTACTTGTTTCCTTGAATATAAAAAGTTGCTCTAAAAAATGTGTGAATGATGTCACCCCAAAAAAAAACAAAAAAACATTTGCTTAACATGTACTCAACCTCAGGCCATCCAAGATACAGATGAGTTTGTTTCTTCATCAGAACAGATTTGGGGAAAAATAAAAGAGCATTGGATTACTTGCTCACCAATGGATCCTCTGCAGTGAATGGGTGCCATCAGAATGAGAGTCCAAACAGCTGATAAAAACATCATAATAATTCACAAGAAATCCACACCACTCCAGTCCATCAATGAATGTCTTATGGAACAAAGTTACTAGTCCTCCATAATATTCCTTTCAAGAAGGGATGGACTTTTTCACTGGAGGAAACATCATTATGGATTATGGATTGGCCAGAATGGCCAGAAGCAGTGGTTTACAGTTAAAATGCATTAATGATGGATTTGTTTGTTACAAACACACAGCTTTTCACTTCACAAGACATTAACTGATGGACTGGAGTGGTGTGGATTACTTGTGGATTATTGTGATGTTTTTATCAGCTGTTTGGACTCTCATTCTGACGGCACCCATTCACTGCAGAGGATCCATTGGTGAGCAAGTGATGGAATGATAAATTTCTCCAAATCTGTTCTGATGAAGAAACAAACTCATCTACATCTTGGATGGCTTGAGGTTGAGATTTTTTATTTTATTTTTTATTTTATTTTTTTTGCTGAACTATTCCTTTATTTGTGGCACTAAAATGTTTTTCCCCCTAGTTACACTTGGTTTTTTGTTTGCTACAGGCCTCTTTCCAGCGGTCCAACAGCCACGACAAGGTGAGGAAGATCGTGGCAGAGGAAGGCCGGGCTGCTCGAAACCTCATCGCATGGAGTGTCCCAGTGGAGAGCAAGGAGGAAGAGGGTTAGATCCATTCAAACTCATGCACACATATATTAAGAAATGCTGACTTTGCATTGCGTTTTATGGTAAATAAAGTGTAGATCCTAGAGTAGCCACACCAAGTTAGGCAAAAAACATCAAATAAATGTTAGAATGCTTGTGATATCCAAGATTTTTTTTATTAAGAATAATATTAGCAGATTTTATAAACACTGCTGTGCTTTTTTATTTTTTTGTATATATTTTTGAAAGATGTCTCTTATGCTCACCAAGACTGCGCTTATTTAACCAAAAATACAGTAAAAACTAATATTGTAAAAAACTTTTACATTTTAAAAATACTTTTCTATTTAAATTTGTATTTTTTTTTAAATGTAATTTATTCCTATGATTCAAAACTGTTTTTTCAGCATCATTACTCCAGTCTTCAGTGTCACACGATCATTCAGAAATCATTCTAATATGCTGATTGGCTGCTCAAGAAACATTTCTTATCATTATCACTGTTGTAAAGAGTTGTGCTTCTTAATATTTTAGTGGAAACCATAATACATTGTTTTTTTTTTTTCAGGATTCTATAATGAATAAAAAAAAAATCCAAAGTGTTTATTTGAAATCAAAATATTTTGTAACAGTGTCTTTACTGTCATTTCTGATCAATGTGTCTTTAAATAAATGTATTTAAAATTCAAGAAAATAATATATATGATACATTGCTCTTTCTTGCAGTCATAAACAGTCTCACATTCCACGTGGTTCATTGCCCATCAGGCTACCACTTAAAATGCATCCAGCTTTGTGAAGAGCGTTCATTTGCAAAGCAAATGTGGGCGATGAACAAGTGCTCCAAATCTGTCATCCCCTCTCTTGTACCTGGAGTTACAGTACACTCTTTGTCGCAAAGTGTGCGAAATCCTCCTCTGTGTGTGTGTGTGTGTGTGTGTGTGTGTGTGTGTGTGTGTGTATAAGCTGACCCAGATCCTCTGTTTCACTGTCAATGCTGACAGGTCACCACAGAAGTCTTTTGTTAGTTGGGGACTGCAGTATGTGTTATGTCTGAGCAAACACGACTCACCAGTGCCTGCATTCATTCTGCGCAGTGGATCAGGGGTTGTAGCCTTAAGTGTACACTTAATAGTTAGAAGTGCTGATTGAGAATCAGTTTTGACCCCTCATATCCTGATAAAGAGGATTATATTGACTAGAGGTGGCTGATCCTAGATGACTACAGAAAGCTGATCCTGTTCTTATAGTGAAAACACAATACAGGCCCTGATCTCAGATCAGTTTTTATAGTCAAAGATACTTTATGAATGCAAGCACTGGCTAAAGATGACTTTTAGAGTGAATAAAACAGAAGAGTGTCTAGGTTGTATTTCATTCCTAAAAGTAAATAAGGAAAATTTATTACAAATTATATTATGCATGAAGAAACTGAAGCCTATTTGTAGCCTATGAACTGAAACTTATTTGTTATTTATGATAAGGTTTTTTTATTTTATTTTAATTTATTTATTTATTTTTTGTAATTTTCATTATTCTGAGTATTCTGAATGTCACAGTAGTAATAAGTGTCATCCTGTCTGAAAAAAAAGCCTAAATTCATTACAACATGTAAATGACTTTATATAGTGTAATAAAATATATAAAAGGTCATAAAATTTTTATTATATATTTAATTAAGAATAAAGTATGTATTAATTAAATAAAAAAGTAATAAAACAATAAATATAATTTAAATAATAAATATACAAATATTTTTAATAAGATAATAATAATAATATTAAAAAATGCAGAAATAAAATTAGTATTTAATTTTTGTATTAATTATATTTTTGATTGACTTATTTTGATTTTATTTATAATTTATTTTTATTTATTTATTTGCATTGCAGTAATGTTAATGAAACTTTTTTTTTCGTGCCAGTGGTATTTACAATGGCTATGTTTAGAATGGAAGACTACCAGTACACTGTAATTTTGTTTTTGTTTGTTTTTTAAATAGTATGCATGAGGTAATTACAAACATTTAAATTGTTAGTATGCTACACAGTGATATAACCTCATCATAGGAATAATTTGCATTTTTTTTAATTATTTTGTGCAAAAAATGTTTTAGTATTCCTGACTTAAATTCATAGGCAGCATTGTTTCATTTCAGAATCTGAAAGTTGAATAGGTCTTCAGTTCTACAATAAATGCTCTGATGTCGCCCATCTAAATTTGTTAGGTGGAATATTCTGGACATATAAAGTAATGTGATATTTATCTGCCTTGTAACTGTACTGTGTTCTTCTGTTTATGTGCAGCTAAATTGAAGAATCATGGTAACAGCAATGCAAGAGCTCAACGAATCAACTCCGGGCTCCACAGGAACAAAAAGCAGGTGTGATTCCCTTTTAAAAAGAAATTATTTTAGTTTCTTAATCTTTTAGTAATACCTGGAGTAACTGAAAATACTAATGACATACAGTACACTTCATTTCATTATATAATCTCTCTATGTGCATCCACAAAAAATTAGTTTATGGAACCAGGCAAAATAAAACAAACAAACAAACTGGAAACATGAGTCATGGCCAGTATAAAAATAACCAAACAGGTCTAAATGGAAGCTTTGAACTGGAAAGCTCCAAATGAAAAGCTTTTACTCATGTTAAATACTAGGGGGCGCCAGAGACCTTATATTTGAATCTTGTATTTATGGGGGTCTAATTTCCATTCTTCCATAATTTTACCTCAGTGTTTATATAAGCAGCAAACACTGATTGTTAAAACAGCCGTTAGCCCATAAAGTTAATGGCAAATGGAGTTCATTCGGTCAAATAAAGGTATCTAGAACATTTGAAACATACAGTCGCATCTGCTCTTAACAGAACTCACCACTGGACTGCAAAAACGCACCTGGGTCGTTACTGGACAAAGGACCTGAGAAGAGCCCCACCAAGACTAGACAGCCACGGAAGGTGGACCTCCGAGCACGATATTGGGCATTCCTGTTCGATAATCTACGGAGGGCAGTGGACGAGATCTACGTCACCTGCGAATCTGACCAGAGCGTGGTGGAGTGCAAGGTAATTTGATATAAATATGTGTACTATGTGTATGTATGTAATATGTGTATGTATGTGTACACGTTTTTAAGCATTGCGTTTTTATTTTATTTTTTTCCCCAACCGTTTAAATACAAACAACAGCGCTATATGCCTATTGCGTGTATTTTTAGGCTTGTATTGGTTTTTCTGTGATATGAACAAGGTGACACGAATTGTGAAAATTCTATGGTATCAAATACTTTGATGTCATAACCTTATTAAAAGCAAAAATTATTATGTTGCGATATATATCGTTATCGTGATATTAAAAGTAATAAGATTTTGATCTTATAATTCAGTATATATAATGTGTGTGTGTGTATGTATGTGTGTGTGTGTATATATATATATATATATATATATATATATATATATATATATATATATATATATATATATATATATATACACACATACATATACACACACACATATAGATTCACCACTTGGAATTCAACATATTATAGTGGCTGCTTTTGCACTCTATGACCACTAGAGGGAGTGAAACATTGCGATGAAGCTCTTTCTCTGCTGCCTCCTCCTCCTCGCATTCCTTTTGTTTTCTGGTTTGTGTCAGAGAGAGGGTTTGGTGAGAGAATTATCACTGCACCTCTCCAGGGCCTTTCTGGAGGGAGTGGAGATGGATGACATACGTAAACAAAGGGCCCCCCACCCCACTCCTTCCGTGCAGGCGATCGGGGGGCTCAGGGTATGAGGTCTAGGTGACGTCCCAAAACACTTTTTCCACTCCAGGTTCTTTGTTTAGTTTCAGTAAAAGCAAAAAGCTGATTGCAAAACATGTACTACAATCAGCCGCTATGACCAATAACCTCTCAGCACGCAACGATTGCAATAACGATTTGTCACTTCAAGTTGATCAACAGTGTTTTTGTGTCCGGTTTGGTCTTGGGACCTGTGTCCGCAAACATTTGTTTGAACTCTGTTAGCTTCGGTTGGCAGAGCCCATGTCAGGGCACTCACTATGTTTACCCTGGCAGGTATGGCGCCTGGTTGTATTTGGGCCCATCGTCCACGCTCAACGCTCTTGGCTCTGATTTATCGATTGGCGTGTAATCTAGAATTATGCTGAGCAGGGTTTGGCCAGCCACTCGAAGTTAACCGGCCCCCTTTGCGGTTACCTTGTTGACAGCCGGCCTGTGCGAATGTGCGTAAACTATCTGGCCGCTGTGTTTCTATGTCCGGCGGGTCTGTTCACACTTCCTGGCCCTTTGGTCTGAGTTTGTGTATATGTCCATGCTCTGCTACAGATCTTTAGTTCACTGCCATGTGACAGTGGAGGATTCTTTTGTTGAGAGACTGTAAGCCTACAGCAGGAAAATGTCTCTTGGAGCTGTTTAAGTCCACATAAATGATCCTTTATAAAGATATAAATCTGTGGTTCAGCACTTTGTCGTGTACATTTACCAGCACATTTTTTTTGTGTTCCATAATTGTGTAAAGTTATAATTGCACAAAATGCAAAACATTTTAGCCTCATTCAGACTGTCAGCCCAAATCTGATTTTGTGCATATCCGGATGGAATCAGATTTGAATAACTGACTGTCCACACAGTGTATCACAAATGTTCATATGCGATTTGTGCGTCCATAAGCGCTCTTTTGTTTTACGGAATGTGCGTTGGTTTCTATGGCAGTGCCATTGTGTTGTTATGCCTATGCTAAAAACAATAATAACAGCAATACAGTTTGCAATACAGATGTTGTCTTACGACTTGACAACATGTTGCCGTCGCGCTGGATTATTCGTCTTGTGAGGCAGCGGCAGAAACGCAGGAAGCTGGAATGTGCAACTTGCTGCCGTCTCCGCTGTTTCAAAACTCAGAGAGGTGCGTATACTAGCAGTTTATTGTCTTTTTTCCGCTTGACTTGCAGTTCGTGACAACACAATCTTGTTTCGGCAAAGACGTTTATTATATTTTCTACAAAAACGTCTGACGTTTTTACATTTTACGTGTGTGAGAATGTGAAAAAGCTATGCATTTGCAAAATGCAAATAGGCACAATATTCAATGGAAATTAACGTGAGCAGCACATTAATTTTATCCATCTCAATTTATTAGATTATAACCTTAGGCTGTGACGTTATTGATTAAAGCTGGTATTTCCTGCACACATGGCATTAGCATAAAAGAAAAGTTGTTTCAGAGGTGATGGAAAAAAAAATATATATAAAAATAAACAACTTTTTTTATTTTTTTATTTTAACAACTTTGACTTAATGTTGTATTAAGTACAACACTTGCAATAAATTATATTTGCTTATTATTAAATATCTTATTTGGTGTAAAACCAAAACCAGTTCATTTTCCAGCACCCAAATTCACCTGTCTCTGATTCTTTATCCTTTGCCAGTGTTGACTGGTTCATGATTTGGTCGGGTGGCTGATTTATTTTCATATTCAAGTTACGCCTACATCTTTAACCCACAGCCCAGAGGACTAATTAGTTCTTATCAGGCCTCTCCCTCGTCTCAGGCCTGATTTATGTCACATCAGCCCATGGACGAGACAACTAACCTTTCACTTGTGCGAATCGGTCTATGAAAATGAGAGATGTAATAAATCAGAATTGTTTTTCGGGGGTTGAGGGGTCATTTAATTTTTCATTTGACTGAATGACTTAGTAAGTTAAAATATTATTTTAAGGGCACTCAGCTGTTTCTTATCCACTTGTTTTCCCTTAGCTGTTGCATTATGGGCCAGTATGATCCTCCTCCATGCCCTGGTGTTGTTAACTAGTCCTGATGAACAGGCCTGCTGCCGGACACATCTTTCACTGGGCCTGACTCCCCTATTAACTAAAAGCACTGTGGACCTCTCTTCACGATTGCCACTCCCCCATTACCGCCCATCAATCACACTCTGTTTTCACAGCATCCCCCATTTAATCCAGATCATCAGTCACACCACAGACCCTGGTTCTGATTTTGAATGCATCTGAACTGTGTCTCAATGAATAGGAGGTCTGGGTATTCCTCTCTACCTTACAATATGATGCACATTGTGATACAGGTGTCAACACATTGTCATGCATGGCAAATGAATTGCAGCTGAAACTGTGTCAGACTAGTGAGGAAGACGCCGCAACCCGCAAGGGAGTGAATCTGCAGGATCTGTTTCAAATGCACTCCACTTTTATCATGTATAGTGCCTTAGAAGTGGCTCTGAACACTACAAAATGCAAATTTGACAAGCATACAAATTAAGATTGATTATGACTGGAACTGATGCAGTTTCTGGCAGATTTAAGAATCGTAGGTATGTTTTTTTGTAATCTTAAGAGCCTGTGGTAGGTCTAAGGTTGTAGACCTGTTCTAATCTGTGTTGTGATAAGGCTTTGCGACACTCTCTAGCGTCTTTGTTGGAGCCGAGGGATTCCCCAGAGTCCCTACGGCGCTCCCAGATCGAATATCGGATAGACAATGAACATTTCGTCATTCGCTGCACACTCTTTGCCAGTAACTAGAAATGATTACAGCCCCAATCAGATTTGCCAGCCCCCTTTTGCAAAGCTAATTGGTAATTTCAGCCGCACCTCTTGTGGAAGACCACTGAGGCGGGAAAGAGCAGCAGCACTCTTTTTCCCTTTTCTTTCGTCCTCATCCTTTTCTTTTTGTCCACTCCTGGCATTTGTGAATGGAGTGCTTCTGGTGGGGGGGTGTGAGATGTGCTCCAGTAGCTACAGATGCCCACTTTTTAGTACAGACAACAGGGTGTTGGTTTACACCAGCTCTTCAGTGTGAACAAGAATCGGGGGCTCGTATGGGATTCCGCTTACCAGAGAATTCCCTGGATTCTGCCGGGGTCTCAGCTGGGGCCCTGCTCATTGTTCCTTCAGACATACCACAAAAGAGACGTCAGGGTGGGGGGCCGATCTGGCCCTCTTGCTTGGTCAGATCAGGTCTCTGGGGTCACCACTTTATCAGAGACCTGGACGTTAACAGGGCTGACCTCTGAGGACAGGAAGTAGGGGAGGTCGATTTGGATATTCTGTATTCTGGTTGTTCTACCGAAATTATTTTTCCTTGACATTGGCAATTAAGAAATTTGTTACCACCTGTAACATTTCGATAGCTCATAGATCAGAGGTGCTCCTGGAGGGCCAATGTCCTTGCAGAGTTTAGTTCTAGCTTGCCCCAGCACACCTGCCTGGAAGTTTCTAGTGATCTTCGACCTTGATTAGCTGGTTCAGGTGTGTTTAATCGAGGTTGAAACTAAATTCTGCAAGACAGTGACCCTTCAGGGTCATAGCCTTCGATAGCCTTGTTGGCAGTGCGCCGACATATAGCGCCATTGCGCTACAAGCATCCCGAGTTCAAATCCCAGCTCAAGGACTTTTCCCGATCCAGTCCCCCTTTCTTTAAAATCTTTAAAAAAAAAGAAAAGAAAAGAAAAGACTATGGGCCAGATTTACTAACAGCTTGCGCTAGCGTAAAATAGTACAGTCAGGATTTACTAAAGACGTGCAGTGAAGAATTACCGCTGAAAAGGCGTGGACACAGTTATTTTTATGCCTGACCTTATTGAATATTGCATTTGTAGGAGTTTCCCTTTCAGACACAAAATTTATGGGAGGAGAGTATTAAAATGAATCATGCAACGTGATTTACTAATGTTTGCGCTTGTCAAATTACTGGTATTTGTGGCATTATTTAATGCCCAAAAAAAGCATGTCTTAAAGCAGGCGGTAATTTGCGCTGCTCATGGTAGATTGTGCTGGTCATTATGGGAATGATCTGGCTCTGTCTGTGTTCTTTAATGTGCACACTGTCAGTAAATCACACGCAGAATTTTCCCTCCCATCGGCGCTTTTATGGAATTGCACTCTGACGCTAATTTGCCCTGTTTAGTAAATCTGGCCCTAAGCCTTTTGATTTTTGGCCAGTGCTTAAGCAAATATCGGAGTTGCATGTTATTCTCTCTTATCTCATTGAGACTTTCAGAACTGACAGTACACATACTTTCCCCCCAGGAGGTGCTGATGATGTTGGATAACTACGTCCGAGACTTCAAAGCTCTAATCGACTGGATCCAACTACAGGAGAAGCTGGAAAAAACAGACGCTCAGAACAGGTGATAATGTGCTTGCTATCTAAATGGGCACATTCCATAGACTTCTGTTGTTTTTATATACAGCTAGTTAAATTTTATAAATAGTTACTATTTAAGTTATAATTACTAATCTGACCCTAACCGACATACTAACAAACACACGCACATATACATACATTCTCTTACCATGTATTCAAACCCTTCTTTCAGCCTGATCAATGAGTAATTTGTGTTGATTCACTATTTCACTGTCTCACCCCGTAATGAGTAAGTGACCACAACACTAGTACATTGATTATGGTATAAAAACCAGAGCTTTTAAGTTGCGTGTCAAACTGTAAAGCACTCCGTAGAAAACTCTGTACATTTCTGCAGAATTTGATTGTGCGTCCTTTAGAAGCATGTAAGCATGCCCTGGCCCTTTCATGCCTGTTTATTAAATATGTTGGGGCTTTTTAAATGCTTTTTATATATTTGGGTTCTGTTCTGAATCAGTACCTTTCTTTGAATGTTTTATCCTGTTCCTGTAGGCCCACGTCTTTGGCTTGGGAAGTTCGAAAGATGTCACCAGGACGACATGTGATGTCCAGCCCCTCGTCAGACCGAATTGTTCCATCACCTGGTGTTCGCCGTGCCCTCAATTTTGGGTAAATATAGTTACATCCATCACACCCAAGATCACTCAAAAACATTTCCCTCAAGTACTCAGAAGTACTTTCTTCTCCAATGTTCGTTTATTCTTATATACTGTTTTTTCCAGTAGATACCCTTTGTTAAAAAATACAGCTAATAATGTGGTGTATAGGGAAAATATTACTGTATAGGAACTATATTCAGTATGATATATAATTTGATATTATAAAGCAAAAACTGATAAATGATGTCCAGTTTATTAAATCATGTTTTTCTACTTGTATAATATTAATGTTTGGAAAATGTAGCAAATATGCAGTTCCTTTGATTTTTTTTTTTTGTTTTTTTTCCCCGACATCAATTTTTAACCTGGAGGGGTCCTTTTTTATTTTCATTTTCCCAAGGATTACTTACAATCCCAAACATTAGTGTATCTGCTTGAATCTGGCCTCAACCCATTATCCCTGCTCATGGCATGCTAATTGACACCGTCATCTCTGTTGGAAAACTGTGGCGACTTTCAACTCCTAACAGAGGAGCAAGAAATGAGGCTCCCTGCATTCTTTTTTTTTTTTTTTTTTTTTTTTTTATTTATACTTATAGTGTGAAAGGAAGGCAATTGATAATGCGATTAAAATGCCACTGAATGCTCAGATGAAGAAATCAATGGCAGATATGATACATATTTTGGCCTCACTACAAGACCGGAAAGACTACACCCGTCTGGCAGAGGCAGGGAAGAGAAGGGGAATCGATCTGCAATGGCCTAAGCGTTTTGTTTAATGTGATTTTTGCTGGGTTCTCCTCAGGCCTGCGCTTGAGACTGTGGGGGGTGCACATCTAAGTGTGGTTAAAGACTGCTGAAACATGGGCATCCATGTCTGTATTACGCTGTAATTGGACGCCGCAGGAAATGGATATTGATCAAGACCCTCGGTCTGAAGTTTCCATTTTAGTTCCCAGTGTTTGACGATGCCCAGTGCAACAATGCATAGCTAGAACATTTGCAATGGCCATCCATAGAAGGGGACTATTTAACAATATAGTTAATGGCTGTAAAACATTTGTATCTATTGTAATTGTGCAACTGGTGATGAAGAACACCACCTGTCTAGTGTCCATCTGGGCATTTGAATCTGTGACCTTTTGTTTAAAAGGAGACCTATTATGCCCCTTTTTACATTATGTAATATAAGTCTCAGGTGTCCCCAGAATGTGTCTGTGAAGTTTCAGCTCAAAATACCCCACAGATCATTTATTATATAATTTTGAAAATGCCTATTTTGAGTGGAAGCCGAAACATGCTGGTTTCGTGCATGGCTCCCTAAATGCAAATGAGCTGTTGCTCCCCGCCCCTTTTCTAGAATAGGGCTGTGCCTTTACAGCTCATTCCTTAGATACTAAAAAATGCTAAAAAAACATCAGTGTGGTTTTGATTATCATGTCTGTCATGCGTTTTAAACCATATTATTTAAAACTTCTGATATACGTTTTTTTGAGCGAACACATCCGAAGCACACACACAGAAAGTGACTGTCACACGGCATATGAGTACTAAACTAAGTTCTCTTTCATGTCTTTTTGCACTTAAACTGTCAAATACACACAAGTTTATGTTAAAGACACACATGAGTTACAAGAACAGTCAGTTATGTCTGTGAAGGTAAACAGCTGGGAAAGAAATCGCATATTTATATTAGATCTGTGTGGCAGCAGCGTAATATGCAGTAAATAAATCAATAAATCCACTGCTCTCTTGTCTCCTTTGAGACTGGGACTCTTAATAGTGTTCTGTGCTCGTCAGTGCAGCCAAAGACAGAACAGTTAGCATGCTTTGATCAAACTTTTGCCATGGTGGAAACTTGCAGATTAAGGGGCGGTAATATTATAATAAGATCCCCTTGTCACATCATGGGGGAAGTGAAATCTGAGCGGCTCGTTTTCTCACAAGCTTGCAGAGAAAGACTTACCAAAAAAAAAAAAAAAATTCTGGGTTGTTCTTTTTCACATTTTCTGGGTTGGTAGATGCACCAGGGACCCAATTATAGCACTTAAACATGGAAAAAGTCAGATTTTCATGATGTCAGCTTTAAATGGTCTGTGTGTGTTTACAGGGGTCCCCCTCCCACTTTGGCCGTGGCACGTCTCTCCCACACTGGACCAAGCTGGGCTGACCGTGTCAAGTGTTCCCAGTCCCTTCCTGTCCCCACCCCAAGTGTCAACATCCCTGCTGAAAAACCAGGTGAACGGATCTTCTCTATTGACAGTCATTTGTTTTCAAAACCAGATGTCTTAAGTATTTCTGTGTTTATCTATCCATGTTCATCAATCCTTAGCAAAGAAAGATGCAGAGGGCTGGGAGACCGTGCAGCGTGGGCGCTCCATGAGGCCACGCTCCAACACGATGGTGGCCAAGGTAAGCCCCGTTCTGGCCCATGTAAGCCCCAAAGATGACAGCGACAAGGAGAACCAGCAAATCCAGCCCACACCCCAGGAAAAATCTCAGGAGGTGAGGGAGCAAGAGGAACCCATTCCCCAAGAGCAGAGCCAAGAGACGGAAAAGACCTCCGTCATTGAGGTACTGACGTCAACCTGCCTCCCTTCATTAATTATTCAGGGACCAGGCATAGATATGAAGGCTCTGTAACATCAGAATGTTTTTGTTTGGTCACACTGTGTTCATAGATACACTGTCCAGACAGAGCAGTATCAAGTGTACAAGCATCGATTTTGTACATGTTTATCAGATTTAATGAGGTTTATTAAATATTGACGATACAATGTCCTAGATAACATTTGGACAATATGCCGAAGCCAATAGTTCTGTTGCAAATCCTAGTGAACTGCCATGCTATCTACTTCCTGCATAGGCTCAAAACAGCACCTTCTCTGAAATAGAACATCTTTAGTTACTGATTTGGAACGCTCAATGCAGGCAACATCTCTTACAAATAGTACAAGACTTGGCCCATCATTGATTTCAACAGGTTTGTTGCTAAGTTAATGTCACAATACGCCAATGGGCATAAAATATCACATCGTTTAGCTTTAAATAAAACATTAATCTGCCATCTTGATGTAATTTTTTTCACTAAACTTGTTACATAGCAATGTGGTATTGTCTTCTTCAAAGAGCATTTGATGCCGCCCTAGAATTTGGCCAACATTTATTAGGAAGGAGCAAAATTAAGTTGCCTACTTTTTGGAATAGCCTTCACATCAAGAGCCTCTGTAGGAAAGCTTACTAGGTTTTACAACAGAGAATGCAGTTGAGACTAGTGACTCAAAATGATTGTTTGCATGTTTGTGGTTTTTGATTGTACAGTTCTTGGTATGCTAAATGTTTGTTTTGAAATGCATGATATTGTGTAATTATTTAGCATGCCGTGTTTCTTTAGTTCTGTTTGTTTTCTTGCTGCTCTCATATCTGCCAAATGGTCTGTCATACAGATGCGGCAAGGAATGCTGTGACATGCATGTTTGTGTTCATATTTGTGTATGCATCTGTGTGTATATAGCCCCCAGCAGAAGGTATTGAAGAGCCAGGGCAGAGTGTCAGCGCCCCCTCTGAGGATACGCCACCCCCCACCTCTGACCCCACACCACCCCCTACCTCTCCGCCTTTGCAGGCCCAGTGCCCAGAATTGGATTCCGATCCAGGTCCTCCTCCTGTAACCCTTTCCCAGCCAGAGGAGCCGAGTACTGGGCAAGCCAAAGCAGAGCAGGGGATGGAGGGGTCGGTGTGGAAGGTCGCGGCACCATCGGCAAAAGCGGAGGCAGCGGTCTACATTTCCCTGGCAGCGATGACACTGGAGAGCTTGCTGGACCCCACAGAACTTTCCACCGTGAGTGCTGAGAGACACAGGCTAGGGTCAAAACTGCCGCCTAAACAAAGTCAATCCCAAAAACCTCCAGGCGAGGCAGGATTACCCCCCCTCCCCCCTCCTTTCTCTCAGCAAGTATATGTATGTGCGTGTTGACAGGGGTGAACTATTATCACTGCGAGTAGAGAACAGGAAGGCCCAGTGTTTGCCGAGAGTTGCCACAGTTGTTCAAGTTTTTATTTTAGGCTTATCAAGTGTCCCCTGCTCCAGTCACACAACTTGACTGGTTTTGTCTCTGGGGGCTCTCATTGACCTTGACCTCCCTTCGAGCCTTGACCTCCCAAAATGTTGCTTGATTCAAAGGTGCCACTACACATGCAACAAAAGTGGCTGTTCCAGGAGCATCTGCAGATCTCTCTTATAAGGCGATTTTTCACCGGAGGAACCTTTTCATAGTTCCTAGAACTATTGGCGGAAGTTCCCGCTTTTTAGCGTGTTTGCACCGCAGGAACTAGGAATTTATTTAGTTATAGGAACTCCGTTTGGGGGAACTAAATTAGCTCTTACTTCAGAGTAGGGTCTAAAACAGTTCTTTAGGAACTATCAGTGACGTAAGTGCACACTGATTGGCCAAACGCATACGAAACGCCAGCTACCCGAAATTAAGAAGCCGAATAAAAATTTTTACTCCACGAACATGGAAAACGGCGATAACGGCATTTACCTGTTGTCTGCAGCGTTGTGTGCTTTTCTCAGCCTCGATGATATGTAACACTACAAGTTGTCATAGGAGATTTAGTCAGATTTTCATGCTCTTTCAGTCGTGTAAATTGTGAGTTTACATTCCATTTCCGGAAGGAGCCAACAGCGATGTCTTTATTCGCGGCATTTACAAACATCAACAGCTGGTGAATGGAGAACGCTGTGATCGGAGCTGTTTTTGGTTTGTGTCGTGGGTTTCGTGATAACTGAGATGGAATGTCAACACAATTTACGTGATTGAAAGAGAATGAAAATCTGACTAAATCTCCTATATCCTACTCTGAAGTAGGAGCTAATTTAGTTCCCCCAAACGGAGTTCCTAGAACTACAATCGTTCCTAGTTCCTGCGGTGTGAACACACCAAAAAGCGGGAACTTCTGCCAATAGTTCTAGGAATAGTTCTATGAAAAGGTTCTTTTAGTGGTTCCTGTTTTAAAAGTAACAAGTTTGGTGCCATTTCTTCCAGCTAACAACCACCCTTTGTTCTGCACAAAACAAGGCCAGATTGTTGTAGAAAAGGGATGACAAAATGTACAGATTCCAGATTAGAATCCAAGTACAATAATCAAATTTCTATTGCAAAATGTGTTGCTTGAACATTTTTTGCTTGAAGTTCAAGACTATTGATTGGTTTAACTACTTGAGCTACAGACGTAGGCCAAATGGCTTTTCTTTACATGTGATGGCTGAAGAAGTGAGATGGCGACTCCTATTTTGGCATTCTGCTTGTCTCCTGTCTCGCCTTTATAAGAGAAACCTCCAAGGGGTTAATTAAGGCTAGACCCACAGCATTTTCTGTGAGCTACCGGCTTCCATTACTCAACGGGTGTTGGCCTCTGTACAAAACCCCGTCTGAAACAGTGGAGATGGATGAGGTTTAAACACCCAGACAGGAGTGTCGGAATCCGGAATCATTGCTTCCGAGGCCCAGACACCAACTCTCTGCGTGGGTCAGATAAGCCCAGCTCTGTTTAGACTCCAGATCTAAGACCAGCAGGTGAGCTGTTGAGAGAAATCCACCTCTTATTATGCTTGTTAGCATGACGTTTGACACTGACCTCAGTGCAGCTCCGGGCGTCTCCATCTTCTCCCACGGCCGTCTGAAATTGGCACTCGGCATACTGTTCACTCGTCAGGTTCTGAAAGCGGGGGTTAAGTGTTGTGGCCTCTGATGGCAGTGGGTAGGATACTTTTTCCAAAATATTTTGGCAATTTACCAGTCATCACAAGTCATGAAGACCCACAGGTGCACCCGTGGAAGGAATGTATGAGCAAAAATGTGCCCCTCAACAAATCCCCCTTTTGTTACCACCCTAAAATTGGAATAAACCCCTTCTGCCTACAGGTAACTATTCTCCAGAAGACTAGAGTCACTTGATGGCATTTTGCAAATTGAGCTGCACAGGGTATTTGGCCATCTTAAAGAGATAGTTCACCTAAAAATTAAATGTCAGGACCCTCATGTTGTTTTCATCGGCATTCATTTCTTGTTTCTGTGGAAGAGAAAAAAAGATATTTAGATTTTTTTTTTTTTTTTTTTTGCTCTGTATAATGAAAGTCAATGGGGTACAAAGTTGTTTAGACCCCAGTGTTCTTCAAAATATCTTCTTTTGTAACACAAAAAAAAAGTGACAAGTATGTGACAGTTGCAGGCCCCTCATTGGGACCTTGTATTTCAGAGTTTCTGCTAGTCTTAAAAAGTCTTTAATGTAGTTGTATCAAATTTAAGGCCATAAAAAGTCTTAAACAGTACAAGAAAGTCTTAATTATGATTTCAAAAGGACTTACATTTGGGGACGGAAAGATTAGAATTGAATATGGCTTTATGATTAAACTTCAGAAGGCAGTGATTTTATTGAATAAATATGATTTCAGTTCTTTTAAATTTTCGTCCTGCTGCCCACTTGTAAGTTTTCTTAAGCCCTCGTTGAGAACTACTGTTGTAAATGGACCAAATCAAAACAGGTTGTACAATTAATATATTTATATAAATTTACATTTATATTGATAAACTTGTTATAATTTATATTTATTTACATAATTATATTGTCGTCGTCTTAAAACCTTTGATATGTGTGACACAATTGTTTGCAATCCTAGTAAAAAAGTAATAAACAGGTGCATCTCAATAAATTAGAATGTCATGGAAAAGTTCATTTATTTCAGTAATTCAACTCAAATTGTGAAACTCGTGTATTAAATAAATTCAGTGCACACAGACTGAAGTTGTTTAAGCCTTTGTTCTTTTAATTGTGATGATTTTGGCTCACATTTAACAAAAACCCATCAATTCACTATCTCAACAAATTAGAATACTTCATAAGACCAATAAAAAAAAAACATTTTTAGTGAATTGTTGGCCTTCTGGAAAGTATGTTCATTTACTGTATATGTACTCAATACTTGGTAGGGGCTACTTTTGCTTTAATTACTGCCTCAATTCAGCGTGGCATGGAGGTGATCAGTTTGTGGCACTGCTGAGGTGGTATGGAAGCCCAGGTTCTTTGACAGTGGCCTTCAGCTCATCTGCATTTTTTGGTCTCTTGTTTCTCATTTTCCTCTTGACAATACCCCATAGATTCTCTATGGGGTTCAGGTCTGGTGAGTTTGCTGGTCAGTCAAGCACACCAACACCATGGTCATTTAACCAACTTTTGGTGCTTTTGGCAGTGTGGGCAGGTGCCAAATCCTGCTGGAAAATGAAATCAGCATCTTTAAAAAGCTGGTCAGTAGAAGGAAGCATGAAGTGCTCCAAAATTTCTTGGTAAACGGGTGCAGTGACTTTGGTTTTCAAAAAACACAATGGACCAACACCAGCAGATGACATTGCACCCCAAATCATCACAGACTGTGGAAACTTAACACTGGTCTTCAAGCAACTTGGGCTATGAGCTTCTCCACCCTTCCTCCAGACTCTAGGACCTTGGTTTCCAAATGAAATACAAAACTTGCTCTCATCTGAAAAGAGGACTTTGGACCACTGGGCAACAGTTCATTTCTTCTTCTCCTTAGCCCAGGTAAGACGCACAAGAAGAATACAACAACTGTAGCCAAATTCCTTGACATGTCTGTGTGTGATGGCTCTTGATGCCTTGACCCCAGCCTCAGCCCATTCCTTGTGAAGTTCACCCAAATTGTCAATGATTGTCTTCTGGACAACTGTCAGATCAGCAGTCTTCCCCATGATTGTGTAGCCTAGTGAATCAAACTGAGAGACCATTTTGAAGGCTCAGGAAACCTTTGCAGGTGTTTTGAGTTGATTAGCTGATTGGCATGTCACCATATTCTAATTTGTTGAAATAGTGAATTGGTGGGTTTTTGTTAAATGTGAGCCAAAATCATCACAATTAAAAGAAACAAAGACTTAAACTACTTCAGTCTGTGTACATTGAATTTATTTAATACACGAGTTTCACAATTTGTTGAATTACTGAAATTAACTTTTCCACGACATTCTAATTTATTGAGATGCTCCTGTATTTAAAATCAATTTATTTCATACTAAGTATAGTTCAAAACATATTTACTGACATGTCGCTTGAGACTTACTGATATAAAAATTATAATTAAACTTTATTTGGAGTAATACTTGTGCACAATGCATATTTCTTAATATTAAGCCTAATTGATGAGGATTATTTTTTTTTTAATAATTTTTTTTTTAAATAATAATGCAAGATATTTAAAGTGCACCTAAAGTGTACTTGCAATAGTTCCACTTTAACACAATGAAATATACTTCAGTATATCTTTAGTTCAGCACCACTTCCGCACAATTAAAGTGCATGAAGTACAAAATGAGTGGTTCCAATTTAGCAGACTTTAAGTATACCAGTATAGTATGCTAAAAGTACAGTTTTTTTTTTAAATTTTTTTTATTAAGTACATAAATATGTAAATGTATTTCAAATACATTTAAGTATATTTATTTTTCACTAGGGAAGGCATTCAAAATTAACCCATTTTGTCAATTGATGTGAAGTACAGATGTGTGTAGAGAGCAGTAAATTGCTAATCAAGGCTTTTAACCATGACTATATTCACAAAACAACATAGGCTCTCATACCTTATTGCTTAAATATGTTGTAAAAAAAACTCCTTCCCATCTGCTCGTCCTTATTGTGGTTGTGTGCTGCATGATTTCGTTATGCTTCCCCATGCTTGGTTTTTGTGATTGATTGTGTTTATGGCGTGTGCCTGTATTATCATATCATTTTATCTCTGTTCAGTTTCTTACAACATCTTTTGCATTTGTAAGTTTTTGTGGTGTGCAGGCTTCCACCAAGCATTTAAAATTTGGTTGCATTTCACAAATCTGAGTCTTACCTAATTTCAGATGAAGTGCTGAAATGATTGCACCATGTCCTAATTGAAGTTGTGCTGCCTGGGCATGTACTCAAAAGCCTGGTGTGGCTAAATTGGCACGGTGTGGCACATATTGTTTGGTGTGGTGACTTCAGTGGCTGAGTGCGAGTGTTTTGTGCCTGTTGTCAGCCCCAATCCATGGCTGAAGTTTTGGCTAAGAAGGAAGAGCTGGCTGACCGCCTGGAAAAAGCTAACGAAGAGGCAATCGCAAGTGCCATCGCTGAGGAGGAACAGCTGACGCGGGAGATCCAAGCGGAGAACAACGAACTGGAGACCGACAACGAGAGCGACTTCTCTGTAAGTCAACGTTTTACCCTACTGGTTTATAAGGCTAATGTAATTACAACAACATCTATCTTTTTTTGCTCTTTTATGTGTTTTCTGAATTTAGCGTCAATTTTAATTTGCTCTCTTAAAGGCAAGTATCGGGAGTGGAAGTTGTGGCTTGAATTTAGACTGGAGCGAGATGCTAGCTGATTATGACGGTAATGATGCAATTAGCATATGCATTGCTAACTGTATGTAAAAGTCTATAAGTTAATTGTTTATTTAATGACAGAAAACGAAATAGCAGAAATTGCTGGAATGAAACGAATTTTTATTTTACACAATATTTTCAGGAAAATGTGCTTTCTGATGTTTAAACTTTGACTTAAATTACTTTTTACCTTTTACTTCTTTTCTATTTATGTAAAATAACTACTTTTTCTTGCTGTCATGTTTTATTTTTTTGAAGAATACCTGCTTTTATAGACTTTGCATTTAATCAATTACATAAAAGCTTCACTCATAACACTGGATGCTGTTAATCTCAAAATGACTAGTATGATATATCGGTATAACACATCTTGTAAATTTGTTATATTGCATCATTTGCTTTTGTGACAGCTCGAGAGCCCTGGCGTCAGAGCACCTCCTGGGGTGACATAGTGGAGGAGGAGCCAGCCCGCCCGCCGGGTCATGGCATTCACATGCACGAGAAGCTGTCCTCTCCTTCACGCAAACGGTAACAAAGTCACATAGTACTTACCGAATAATGTTACAGAACTTTCCTTCTGTTCTAAAAGCTTGCATCTTTTTTTGCTAAGAAAAGGTTGTTTTTAAAAAGGTAATATTACCAGTTGAAGTGTCATTTTCGAACAGAATTGTGGAAAGTTTTTAAAAAAAATTTCGAACACTCATCTGAACTTCTGTTGTTAGGGAAAACAGGTAATCCTGTCCCCAGAAACACCATTATGGCAAATCCTGTCCCCAGAAACACCATTATGGCAATGTTGTTACATTCACTTAGGGAGGGAAGTGATGTCTAGCCAAGTATGGCATTTAACCCATCCAAGTGCACACACACAGTAGTGAACATGCACCTGGAGCAGTGGGCAGCCAGTGCTGCGGCGCCCGGGGAGCAGTTGGGGGTTCGGTGCCTTGCAAGGGTCTCAGTCGTGGTATTGAGGGTGAAGAGAGTGCTGGTTATTCACTCCCCCCACCTACAATCCCAGCCGGACCTGAGATTCGAACCCACGACCTTCGGGTTACAAGTCCAACTCTCTATCCATTAGGCCACGACTGCCCACTAAAACAAAAAGACTGCAAAATGTGCCATTAGTGGTGCAAATATTAAAAATTTCACTTTTTTTTGAATGCTGTGTAAATGAAAATAGACATTGTATAGAAAAAAATGTATTGTATTAAAAAAAAAAAAAAAACTGTAAAAAGTTTGCAACTTTGTCTCACAACTCTGACTTCTCTTGATTTTGAGTTTGTCGCAATCCTGACTTTTTTTTTTTTTATTAAAATTACAAAATGTAAACTGAAATTCTAAGGAAAAAAAAAACATTAAATGACCAAAAAAGAATCCTTAGATGTTAACTCAAAACTCAGAATTGCGAGAAATAAAGTAACTTCGATTCTAAGAAAAGAAGTCAGATTTGCAACAAAATCACAATCTAGAAAAAAATTGTGGCATGTTAACTCAAAACTTAGAATTCCAAGAAGTAAACTCTGAATTGTGTGATATGAAAACTTTTTTTTTTTTTTTTCAGTGGAGATAATTGGCTTCCATGGAATTGTAAATCATGAGTTTACGTCTCGCATTTCTGACTTCTATCTCTGAATTATGAGATGTAAACTCATCAATTAAAAAAATAAATGTCTGAACAGTGCCATAAATTCACTTTTGTGAGTAAAAAAAATTGGAATTGTGAGATGTTAACTTAAAACTCAGATTGCTAGAAATGAAGTCAGCATTGTGAGATATGGTCACTTTTTATTTTTATTATTATTTTATTTATTTATTTATTTATTTATTGTTAATTTTAGATACATTATATATTTTTATAAATTTCGTGGCAGAAATAGGATTCCATGCAATTGTGATCCTACACCTCATAATGTTTCTTGATTCTGATTACATTGTGCACAATCACAGATGTAAAGCATTATTCTTAGGGCTGTCAATTTAATTTATATTAAAATTATATTAAAAAAAAATATATTTAAAAAAATCCTAGTGAAGAATAAATATACTAAAATGTATTTGAAAATAATTAATTTCATGGTAAGTATACTACAAATACATTAACATATTTATGTACTTAATGAAAATACCCTGCAATTGTATTTTTAGTATACTAAACTGGTAAACTTAAAGCCTGCTAAATTGGAACAACTAATTTTGTGCTTAATGCACTTTAATTGTGCGAAAGTAGTGCTGAAGTCCAACTAAAAATATACTGAAGTATATTTAATTGTTAAAGTGGAACTATTGCAAGAATACTTTCTTAAGAATACAGGTACACTTTAAATATCTTACATTTAGACTGATATTATACAGAGATCATACAATCCTCATCATCGATAGTGACATTAAAAAAACATTTGCGGCTTAATATTAAAGGTGCAGTAGGAGATCTTGGAAAATGCTAACTTTAGCCTGATAGCACTGAAAGCGAACATCTCACCCTCCCTGCAATCGCGTCTAAAGCCACGCCCCCTGCACGCATATACGCTCACAGACCAGAATAACAGAGACAACATTACTACAATAGACTACATCAGCGGTTCCCAATTTCAGTCCTCGCAAAGAAGCGAGTGTAAGGAGCATGTCAATCGGAACACAGTTCATGCGCGTAGCTCACTTCTAACGAGCTGGTTATCTGAATCGGGTGTGTTAACTAAGAGAGACAAGCAAAATATGCAGAGCACGAGTGCGTGAGGACTGGAATTAGGAACCGCTGGGCTACATCATGTGTCATTTACCAGTGAGAAAACTTTATAGTACAGTTAGTAAAAGTAGTACAATACCAGGAAGGAAGATCGGGTTGTTGATGTTTGTCTGCCATTCTCGCTCTGTCTGCACAGCGTGCGTGAACGCGCCGATGACGTATCCTGTCTGCGCGAACCAGGTGCGCAGAGGTATGCTAATACATACGTTGACAGGCAGGTAGGAAAGACAATAAAAATGCTCAGACCGAGCGTTTTGATTGGACGAATATTTCTTGATCCTACGCCTTCCACAGAATATATAAATGCATATAAATACATTTAGACCACTTAACTTAATGATTACTATCGCGATGTGAAGAGACTTTCAACCAGCATAACAAAAAATGTTTCTGAACACAATCACCTATTGCACCTTTAAGAAATGTGCATTGTGCACAAGTAGTACTCCAAATAAAATTTAATTATAACTTTTATATCAGTAAGTCTCGAGCGATATGTTAGTAAATATGTTGATAGATTTGAACTATGCTTAGTGTGACAAATGTATTTTAAATATATTACTTTTTTACTAGAGAAATTATATTTAAAAAAAATCCATTATGCCCATTTTCATACAAATCATTCAGTTTGATTTTGACATGCTCTGAATTTTGTGATGACTATTGTAATGCTTTCATCTGTCACAATAATGTAATTTCTTTAAATAAATATAAATGGTCTTCATTTGAGGGCATTTATTAGTGAATCTGAATTTTAATACTTTTTAATACTTTAATAATTTTTAATACTTTAATTTGTGATTAATTAATCTGCGTATCATGTAAACTGATTAAAAATGTACTGACAATGGGTTTTGCTGTTTGTTGTCAGAACCATTGCAGAGTCAAAGAAGAAACATGAAGAGAAACAACTCAAAGCCCAGCAGCTCCGAGACAAACTGAGAGAGGAGAAGACCCACAAGCTGCAGAAACTGTTGGAAAGGGTATGTTTTTCCCCTTAGCACCTGTAGACACAGCTCATTTTGCCACGGCCACAAGGGAAAATCCTATTCGCATAGATGTTGAAAGAATCACTTAACAGCCATTTTAGTCGTTCAGGGTGATTCACTCCTGGCGAGACTCATACATCTGATGTTGGTGACTCTATAGAAAATGTTTGTTTTTGTTCTACTCCATTTTTGTCAGAGGAGTGAGATCTAATACAATATTGAGTATTTATATATCCGCACTTGAAGTGGACCACTAACATGTGTTATTCACACCCCTGACAAGTCTGACTTCTACAGACTGTTTTGTCGGGATTTGATCTTTGTGTGTGTCTCTCTCTTTCTCAGGAAAAGGAGGTGAGGAAGTGGAAAGAAGAGCTGTTGGATCAGAGGAGGAGGATGATGGAGGAGAAGCTGCTTCATGCTGAATTCAAGCGAGAGCTTCAACTTCAGGCCATTGTGAAGAAAGCACAGGAAGAGGAGGCAAAGGTCAGAAATTCTCAACTTGTGAGGCTAAAACCGATTAAGTGTGTTACTGTTCTTATATCAGTATTTTTATTGCGCAAACTTCAAAAAATGTTCAAATGTAGTTCATTTTTTATGTTTATGATTTGTTTAGGTGAATGAGATTGCATTCATCAACACCCTGGAAGCCCAGAACAAGAGACACGATGTTCTGGCAAAACTAAACGAATACGAACAACGACTCAATGAGCTGCAGGAGGAACGCCAGCGGAGACAGGAAGAAAAGCAAGCTAGGGATGAAGCCGTTCAGGTAAAGCTTTGTTCTTTTTATTTATTTGTTTAATGTGCTAAAAGTTGAACTGTATAATGAATCAATTTTTCAGGAGCGTAAGCGGGCCTTGGAGGCGGAACGCCAGGCGCGGGTGGAGGAGCTTCTGATGAAGAGACGGGAACAAGAGGCCAGAATTGAGCAACAGCGGCAGGAGAAGGAGAGGGCGAGAGAAGACGCAGCGCGGGAGAGAGCCAGGTCAGCATCGTGTCCTGCCAAACAGACCAGAATCCTGATTCAGCTAAACACAAGGGCAGAAAGGACCAGTGCAAAGAACTCAAGGGGATTTAGGCTTTGAGAAACTGCCTGATTTAGGGAATGTTTTTGTGTAACCCTTAACCAAAATATATACTACCGTTCAAAAGTTTTGAGTCAGTAAGATTTTTTTTATGTTACAAAAGATTTCTATCTCAAATGCTTAACTTTCTATTCATGAAAGAATCCCAAAAAACAATCCTGAAAAATAAATTGTCACTGTTTCCACAAAAATATTAAGCAGCACAACTGTTTTCCACATTGATGATAATCAGAAATGTTTCTTGAGCAGCAAATCAGCATATTAAAATGATTTCTGAAGAATCATGTGACACTGATGCTGTGAGCTGAAAATTAAGCATGCAAAAACTTAAAAAAAAAAAAAAAAAAAAAAAAAACATTTTAATTTGTAATAATATTTCACAATAGTCCTATTTTACTGCATTTTTGATCAAAAAAGTGCAGCCTTGGTGAGCATAAGAGACAAAAGCTTTAAAGGAATAGTTCACCCAAAAATTAAAATTCTGTCATTAATTACTCACCCTCATGTCGTTCCAAACCCGTAAAATTTTCGTTCATCTTCGGAACACAAATTTAGATATTTTTGATGAAATCCGAGAGCTTTCTGTAATGCACACGCATGCGTTGTTACTCTTGTGACCGCGCGTCGAAGACTGACACAGAAGAGAAGAAATTGTTGAATGAAGTCGTTATATTTGTTTTCTTTGCCCACAAAAAGTATTCTCATAGCTTCATAACATTACGATTGAACCACTGATGTCACATGGACTATTTGAATGATGTCCTTACTACCTTTCTGGGCCTTGAACGTGGTAGTTCCATTGCTGTCTATGCAGGGACAGAAAGCTCTTGGATTTCAGCAAAAATATCTTAATTTGTGTTCCAAAGATGAACGGTCTTAGGGGTTTGGAAAGATATGAGGGTGAGCAATTAATGACAGAATGTTCATTTTTGTGTGAACTATCCCTTTACGAAATATTACTGAAATATTACCATTTTCAATGGTAGTGTATGTTGTTTCTTGCATTAGAACCACATTATAAACTTTAACAGGAAAGTTGAACTAATTAAGACATAATTTTAAAACTTGAAATTCTTGGGCTGTTTGATGATAATCTAAAATGTCACACAAACCTTTTAAAGATTTAATACTTTGAGATCTATATGGGTTAGATGTGGTGTCTTGTTTTATGTCCTATCTGAATGTTTTTTTTCTTCTTTGTTGTACACAACGTAGGGACCGTGAGGAGCGTTTGGCTGCTCTCAGTGCAGCTCAACAGGAAGCCATGGAGGAACTACAGAAGAAAATCCAGATGAAGGTAAACTATCAAATGTAATCTCATTTCTGACACCATTTTTAACGTTTTATCCCCCCTTTTTCAAAAATCCTGTTCCTTGGACAAAACTGGTATTATTCAGTGTTAATTTTGTTGATAAATAATTTTTATCAACATTTTTTCACTGACCAAAACAAGACGATATCTAAATAAAAAACTGTTTTATTGACAAAAGCTATGATGAACATCTGTTGACCTTTTTATCAATGAAGAAAAATTGTATTGCTTGTTCACACTTTCAAAAAAGCATTCATATTATTAGATTAATATGTTTTCTCCAGGAGTATATAATGAGTTTGGAAATACTTACTTAATGCATTACAATTTAACAAAATCTGTTAGGTTTTAGTATACTAAATCTTCTGTAGATTTACTTGCCTAAAACAAAACTAAATCAAAATTTGCTGTCCAATTTTTCAGCATGACGAGAGCAGCCGTCGACACATGGAGCAGATCGAGCAGAGGAAAGAAAAGGCCGCTGAGCTGAGCAGCGGAAGACATGCCAACACGGACTACGCCCCCAAACTCACCCCTTATGAACGGAAGAAGCAGTGCTCACTCTGTAACGTTGTGGTGGGTACTGCATTATGGGGTTTTCTCTGATCTCTTTGGTTAGTATTAGGGTTGTTGGTGTTGGGACAACTAGGAATACTGTCCCAGTCCAAATCAGGAACATTTGAGCCACTCCAATCATGAGTGCAGAGATTCCTGCAAGGATGGACAGTCCGTCTTTGTTGCTTTGCAGAGTACATAAACTCACAGACTACAAGGTGATTCAGAGGATTTTCATAGAGAATGCATGTAAATGAGAATTTAACTGCATTAATTAAACATGAACTCTGGGCGGAGATTAATAGCTGGGCGTGATTATGCTTTTCAAGCGACAGGCAACAAATCTTTGAGTGGCCACATTTATCTCTGACGCGCCCTGCTTTTACTGCAACTGGGGCCAGACACCTTGGAGCTTCAAACTGACATCAGATTAAGCGCTGGGGAGAATGAAATCTTGTTAAAAATGTCAGATGACCTTGGCCAGGCTCTGACACCAGAGATCATCTTTAGGTCAGCGGGAAGCACTCTAGTTAATGACATTATACACAGACTGTCCTGTGTGGGCTCGACTCCAGGACTCAAAGGAGACAAACAACACAAGCATCCGGATACTGTTGTCCTCACCTGATATAGGATAAAACTTTCCTACTTTTCTGTTTAATTCTAGTGCAGGTTTTCCACTTAGGTCACTTTCAGGTTCAGTCCTCTTGGAGTAACGTGAGGATTAAGGGTTAGTTCAACCAAAAATGAAAATCGTCATTTACTCAGCCTTATGTTATTTCAAACCTGTGTTACTTATATTCTTCTATGGAAAACAAAAAAGACTGAAAAATTGAAGTTGTATAGATTTTCGCATTTCTTTTATGTTCTTTTTTGCCACTTTGGGCTCATTTTACATTTATGTTTAATTATTTAGCGGACGCTTTTATCCAAAGTGACTTACAAATGAGGAGAACGATAGTCAAATAGGTTTTTAAATGATAAGAAATTAAGTAAATGGTTTAAGGGTGAACTATTCCTTCATCAGTTATTGATCAAGGAATCGTGCCTTGATAGTTTATGCATCACCTTTTCTGGGGTTTGAACCCACAACCTTTTATTATAAGAAAAGTTCACCCATAAATGAAAATTTTCATTTATTTATATATTTATAGTATTTTTATTTTCCCTCAAGTTGTTCCAAACCTGTGTGACTGACTTTCTTCTGTGTACATTAATTTCACCTTACCTTTTTATAGATTAAAAATTTTTGGGTCCCATTGACTTTCATAATATGGACAGTATGGACTAAACGCTTCTTTTAGTTATTTTGATCAAGGGCATGATTGTGGATTGTTCATGTACCACCTTTTCTGAGATTCGAACCCATGGCCTTTCGGTTATTGGAAAACTGCACCCAAGAATTGAACTCGAATTTACTCACCCTCATGTCATTTCAATCCTGAATAGGGTTTTGTCTTATATGTAACACAAAAAAAGATTAAAATCATTCCAGGCAGGTTATATAGATTAATTTCACACTACATTTGTCATTTTTGTAGTTAAAAGAACTATTATTTTGATCTGTTTTGATCTTGGGCTCAGTTGTTGATAGTGCATACATCACTTTTTTGAGGTTTGAACCCACAACCTTTTTGGTTATCAGAAAAGTTCCCCAAAAATGAAAATTTTCATAATTTACTCACCAACGTGTCATTCTATCATGGTTTTTGAACAATATGAAGGTGAGAAAATTATTTTTGGAAGCACTGAGTCCGTGCACAATGCTGATCACCTTTTCTGGGGTTTGAACCCACAACCTTTTATTATAAGAAAAACCCATAAATGATCATTTTTATTTATTTATATGTTCATATTACTTTTAATTAATTTCACCTTGAAAGTTTTGGGTCCCATTGACTTTCATAAAATGGATGATACAGACTAAACTCTTTTTATATCACTTTTCTGGGGTTCGAACCCCAAAACCTGATCGGTTATTGGAAAACTTCACCCGAAAATAAAAATGGTCATCATTTACTCATCCTCATGTAGTTTAAAACCTGTATGACTTTCATGTGTGGAACACAAAGGTAGATGTTTTGATGGTGGTGCGAGTTTAAGATCAGACCTTATGGGGTTTGAACCCCACAACCTTATCGGTTATTGAAAAAAACAGTTCACACAAAAATAAAAATTCTGTCATCATTTACTCATCCTTATGTAATCTGTATGACTTTCATGTGTGGAACACAAAAGGAGACGTTTTGATGGTGATGAGAGTTCATGATCAGCTCTTATGGGGTTTGAACCATCAACCTTTTGCTTACCAGCCCACCATTACATGAATAATAGAGACATACAATAGAGCAGGAGTCTTATATGTTTTCACATGACCTCTTGAGTTTTCAGGACAGGTGAGCTGCCCTACAAACTCAAGAGGTGATAATCGAGCTAATGAAAAACAGTACTTGGGGCGCTGATACATTCAAAACTGAGTTTTCAAAGCTCTTTGGTCATTTTACTTATCGGTTATTCACCAGTGTTTTCTGATTTTCTGGCTCTTATGAGAGGTGTCTGTCAGCTGTGCAGATGTCCGTCAGGATCAAGGGATCATATTTAGCTTTAAAGGGTTGGGACATATGTCTTGATACCTGAGAACTGTCAGGCCGTGAATGATGCCGAAGCGCATTGTGCGCTATTTTCAGGCCCATGGCTTTATATTTGGCGAATCGCCTCACATGATCTCCGACTTCTGTGTTTGTGTTGCAGATCACCACTGAGGTCCACCTGTTCAGTCACATTAAGGGAAAGAGGCACCAGCAGGCAGTGCGGGACAGCAGCAGCATTCAAGGGAGGGAGCTGTCCGACGAGGAGGTGGTGAGTCTCCTACATTAAAAAAAACACAGAAGAAACCGGGGTCTTCCCTGTAATGCATAAATTACATGTACTTTTAAAAATGAAAGTGACTTAACGTCCTAATGTACTTAATGAAAATGAAATAAAACAATTTTAAGTATATATATATATATATATATATATATATATATATATATATATATATCTCTATCTATCTATCTATCTATCTATCGATAGGCCAAATTGAGTTAACAATTTTAAGTAATATACAAATTATTTAATATTTAATACTTTTGAATTTTAACAACTTTTTATTTTCTTGTTTTTATTTTGTACATTTTCTATTTATTTATTTATTTATTTATTTATTGCAAATTTTATTAAAAGTAATTAACATAAAAAAATATATAATTCAGTTTGCCACAAGTAAATCCAATTCTTAATTGCTGTTATTGTATACATGTTTGTTTGCTTTTATTGTATATATTTTATTAACAATAATTCTGGATTGAATGTGCTTATTTTTTATTTAAATATTTTTAAAACAAAAAATAATAAATTATTATAAATACATAATTTATAATTTTATAAATGTTATAATAATTTATACGTTTTAGAATTACTGTATAAATACAATTATTATAAAATTTGGATTTTATTGTAGATAAGCTTATTTTTCATTATTTTTATTTTTCCAAAATGTCAATTGTTTTTTTTTTTTCCAATTATTATTATTATTATTAATGATGCATACAATTGCATACAAAAAAAAAAGCAAACAAAATGTAACATTTCATTCTGATTTTCTATGCAAATACAAATTCTTACTTTTTGTAATTCTTACAAATTCTTACCTTGAAAGGTTAAAAAATTACTTGAAAAAACTGAAATGCTTCATGGAAATAGTTTTAGTCTTGCCCATGTTTTTCACATACACGTTTGTTTGCTTTTATTATATATTTTATTAGCAATAATTCTGGACTGAATGTGTTTATTTTTTTATAATTTTTTTTAAGTATTTTCAAAATAAAAAATAATAAATTATTGTAAAGTATACATGCAATTTATAAAATTGTTTGATTTTATTGTAATGAGTTTATTTTTCTTTTTTTCCAAAATGTCAGTATTTTCAATTATAATAATTATAAATGATACATACAATTACATACAAAAAAGCAAGCAAAATGTAACATTTCATTCAGATTTTATATACCAATATAAAATATTACATTTATTATTCATTATGTTTCTTGAAAGCTTAAAACATTATTTGAACATTTGGAGCTACTTCATGTAAATACTTTCACTCTTGCCCATGTTTCTCACACAAACACTACGCACACACTCCATTCAAGTTAGTTTTTATGGCATACATTTCATTTTATGATTTTGCACATCATTTTTCATATCCGTAAGGGTTGAGAAGATCAACACCAACTTTCCCATATTTTCGCCAGTTTGTAGGACCGTAAAAAGCTACACCGAATCAACACTAATAGTGTTTGTGTATATGGCGTGGGGTGAGATCACCCTGCCTTGTCTTGACAGAGTGCCTTTCCTCTGAACGCTGCTCGTTAAATGCGGGATCTCTCACCGCAATATGAGATTGGCTTTCACACTGGGCTTCTTTGTATGGCTGACAACTGTTGGTGCTATATGTCGCACCTTTGGCCCCTGGACCTCCTTCATTCAAACCTTTTTTCAGCGAGTAATATTTAAACCCCCACTGCTACCTCTAAATCATTAGCCTTGGCTGCGGCCACCTATTTCTCTGCCTGACAGTGTGATAAATACACAGCCGAGCCACCGCGCCATGGTTCGCAACCGTGCGACACACGTCAGGTGCAGCCGACTTAATGAGGCCTGTCTAGATTGTGGAGCTTGACGTATTTAATTGAATTAACCGTTCACGTGGAACTAGCTTTTAAACAACTTTAGTTTGGTTTACGTTAAAAAGGAAACCGCCGTTTACCTGTGATTTATACGACGTAATCTATAACAATCAGTGAAATTAGCAAAATTGGAAACTTCATGGTGTCTGAACTGTAAATTTGTCGTGGAGTTCATTAGCGTGTCCTTGGCTCTTATTGGAAAAGAACATGTTGCTTATATTCCTTCATCTATAGAAGTTTATAAGTAATATATGTCTAAATGTGCAATTTTGGTAATTCGTTCACATTTTAAGGAAACTTGCCGCGGGTCTTGTTTGGATAGTCTTGCCATGGACGCCCCAGTGCTTCTTATTTATGTCTCTGCTCATTTTGGTGCGCAGTATTTCATTCACGCAACCGCCAACTATTTTCCAGTCTGCACTTCCATAATTCTTGCCGTTATGAAAGATTTTTAATTAAAACTAAGATGGTTGGCTGAACCGTGCAGAGGTCACAGCATAGTTTTTCAGCAGAAGCGGGTCCAGAGCCTCTGTCTGTCCTCGTATTTAGTCATATTTCGCTATTTAAAAGACTCGGCGTTAAATTGAAAATACAGCGATTATCAACAGCGCTGGATCAGTGCGGCTGCGGGACACTTGGATTGCCTCTTGGACTCTATATTATCCTTTATTGGTTGTCATCTGTTCTGGTTTAATGTGATATATCGCAGCTCTAGGCCCCTTGTGTTTGACACGTAAGAGTTTTATTTATCCTCAACCTTTGACGCCAGATCAAGAAACACAGCTGAACGTTCAGTTATTCCAGCTGAAATATCGCACAGCTTGTTGGAGACACGGTCTAGTGCTCATGTGGGACAAGCCGATTTAAGTCTAGACTTGTATTGTGTACCGATGCGTTGTGGCATCAAAAAGTAGTGTAAAAAATATTAAATAAATATAATAAAATATTATATTAGTACTTAATATTTACAAATATATTTTAGATTTTACTAATATATATTAATATCATTATATGTACAATATTTTTATTATATTATTATTATAAAATCTAAAATATTTATATTATAAAATTATTTAATTTTTTATATATTTTTCTAGAATATTAGAATATAGAATATAAAATAAAAAGTATATATGCATATTAGACATTAAAATGTATATTTCAGTATTCATAATTAAAATATTTTTACTGTTTATTTGAATTAAATTATTAAAATAAAAAGGTATATACACACATATTAAACATTAAAATAAATGTGTATATTTCAGTACTCAATATTTGTAAATATTTTTTTACATTTTATTTTTATACTAATTATTTGAATGATATTATTAAAATAAAAGGTGTATATACAGACATATTAACATTAAAATAAATGTGTATAACATTTATTTATATATATATATATATATATATATACACACACACACACACACACATACTATTTATTTGAATATTAAAATTGAATATTAAAAAGTATGTATGTAATATACACACACACATATACATATATTATTATATAACCTATTATGTTCTATTACCATCTATTTTTCTAGAATATTATTCAAATAAAAAGTATGTAACACATACACTTTATATTGTTAAATATATAATGTGTAGGCTATATATTTTTTATTATAATAATATTCTAGAAAGATAATATAAAAAATATGAATTTGTAAAACATATATAAATGTCTTTGTGTATAAAAATAATAAAACTATAAAACTATCAATATGGCATTTCATGTCATGCTATTATTATTGTTGTTATATATTCATATATTTCTATATTAACTAGTCCTTTCCTTTAGTGTTATGATAAACACAACAAAGTTGTTTTGTCGTCCTCTGAACTTTTTTTTTTTTTTTTTACAACAAAGACATCATGTCAAATGATGCATCCAAGGTTAGAATGTAATCCTGCAAGGGATGCACAAGTCAATTTTTTTTTTTTTTTTTTTTTAATCTTGATTCCTGGTTAGTTACCTTATACCTCCTGTCTTTACATTGTACCTGAATGACAAACAGCTGTCCGTTTCACATGGGGGAAAAGCCATCTTTTGCCGGCTCTTTTGTGTCACACAAAAGAGTGGAGGATGGGGACGTGTATCAGTGTGACAGTGAGAGCCTCATCACAGCCCCAGAGCAGCGGCGGAGGTTTTGAGTGGTCTCTCATTACGCCCCACAGAAAGCGTTGTGGTTTTTTGGGTGTTCAAGCCCACGGGCTGGTCTCTCTCACTTTTTATATCCCGCTCGCACGCCTCCTATTATCACCGTCTGCAAGTGGACACCTGTCCATCACCTGTCCATCCATGAATTTGATAGGTCGTCACATGCCACATTGTCCTTTTTCTATAGCATCAATTTTTTATGCCTTTCTGAGGAAAGCATCACTATTAATATTGCTTATACTTGGATTTCGTGGTTTTTTTAATGTGCTAATGTTCGTCAAAGCAATCCGACTATTTCCACCTGGCGAAAAATTCTCACAATTCACTTACACTGAAGGAAAGAGTTGTTTAGATAATCTAAATATAAAAAATACTTTGCATATTTCATATTTGTATTAAACAGGGTTTCTGCTAGTCTAAATGTCTTAATTCGCTCTTCAGGCCTTAAAAGGTTTTAAAATGGAGAAGAAAGTCTTAAATTCATAAAGTCATGCCATTAAATGTTGCATACACTGCAAAAAATTATGTTTTTCTCATATTTTTGTCATGTTTTTCCAATACAGATATTTACTTCAGATGCACAATGAAGATATGAAGTCTTATTTTCTGAAAAATTGAACAAAATTAAGTTTGTTTAAAACAAGAACAAATATCTGTTTAGTGGAGTATGAAAACAACATGTTTTCCTTTTGAATGAAGTTGATTTTTCTGTGCCCTTTGGCAGATATTTGTTTTTTTTTTTAATCAAAAACTAATTTATTTTGATCAATTTCACAGAAAAAAAAGACTTCTTATATTGTAGTTTTTCTTCTCAAGTAAATGTATCTTGATTTAAGAATCTTTGGACATTTGCACTGACGAACAAGACAAAATATTGAAAAACATTTCTCAAAAAAATAAATAAATACATATTAAAATATATATTAAAAAATTCTAGTGTTTGTGAGCAGAGCTATTCAAGCCTTAAAGGGATAGTTCACCCGAAAACGAAAATTCTGTCATCATTTACTCACCCTCAAGTAGTTCCAAACCTGTATGAATGTCTTTGTTCTGCTGAACACAAAGGAAGATATTTTGAAGAAAGTTTGTAACCAGGCTGTTTTGGGGCACCATTGACTTACATAGTAGGGAAAAAAATACTATGTAAGTCAATGGTGCCCCAGAACTGCTCTGTTTCCCACATTCTTCAGAATATCTTCCTTTGTGTTCAGCAGAACAAAGACATTCATACAGGTTTGGAACTACTTGAGGGTGAGTAAATGATGACAGAATTTTCTTTTTTGGGTGAACTATCCCTTTAAGCTTTTTTTATTTAAATTAATAAAGAGATCTGTTGGAAGTTGTATTTTCAAACTGTTACATTTTAGGACGGAGCAGTGGCATTACAATATGATTTTGTCTTAAAAATACATTCTTAAATTAAATTCGGTAACACTTTATTTTAAGGTGTCTTTGTTACACGATACATGTACTTACTATTATAATAACAATAAATTATGCATAATTACATGCAAGTAACCCTAAGCCAAACCCTAATCATAAAGTAAGTACATGTAGTTAATTAATATTACTCCGTACTTAAATGTATAATTACACTGAAACAAGGACACCTTAAAATAAATTGTAACCTTAAATTCTGTTTGAGTCTCAAACTGTTGATGAGATTGACTATTGCCATAACGGTTTTCCATTCCTCGGTTCATTACGAGCTTAGCTCTGGTCCTGATCTCCTCACAGATCTGTTTTTGTGGTGCTCCCCTCTCCAAGCCCCTTTTTATAATCTCAAGATGGTGCACGTCTTTGAGGTGTTACAGAAACAATCCCATTAAGTGAACGGCAGGCGAACTAGATCGCCTTTCAGAGAGATTACTCAACAGATGCCTCTCTGGCCACAGGGAGGCAATGGCTATGACTGCAGGGCTCGACTCCTGTTCCCGAGGGACTTGGGGTGGAAGCCCCGTCCAGCACACACACACAATAACTCGTCCACTTGAAACACGATATGATGCAAATGTACAGATTTCAAACGGAGGTCCGTGAGGTAATTTGTCACATTTGTCTCAACGTAATTCATTAAGAACAGGTGTCAAGCATTCGAGGCTGTGGTCATTAAAACTTTGTTATTGTTCGCTTCGTTATTGTTCAGCCTTTGTGAAGAGCTGTTGAAAGAAACAGAGAGATGGTTTTTATTCAGATATGCTGTACTCTCCAAACAAATCCCAAAATATTGAGTACATAACTCATCCCTCACCCTTGGCTCTGAGCATAAATAATACTGATCTGACATAGATGATAAAACAGGGATGGTTCACCCAAAAATGAAAATTGTGTCATTAATTACTCACCCTCATGTCGTTCCAAACCCGTAAGACCTTCGTTCATCTTCAGAACACAAATTAAGATATTTTTGATGAAATCCGAGATCTCTGACCCTCCATAGACAGCAAGGGAACTACCACGTTCAAGGCCCAGAAAGGTAGTAAGGACATCGTTAAAATAGTCCATGTGACATCAGTGGTTCAACCTTAATTTTATAAAGCTACGAGAATACTTTTTGTGCTCAACGAAAACAAAAATAACCACTTTGACCCTCATGTCATTACAAACCTGTATGACTTTCTGACTTTCTTCTTTCTTCTCAATCAGTGTTGGACCCAATTCGCATACTGTCTGTCTTAAATAGTCTTTGAAATTAGAATTAGTGTGTCCCAAATCATAGTATGGTGAAATGAGTGTCCCAATGGATGGTTTACGTTAAAAAGTGCAGATACATTCACACTCTATCAGCCCACAATAATTTGCATTGGACGAAGATTCGATTAGATGAATAAAAAGTGTTAAACTACAAACGTGGCAGATATGGGGAAGTCGTGGCCTAATGGTTAGAGAGTTGGGGTTGTAACCTGAGGGTTGCCGGTTCGATTCTCACACCGGCAGGAATTGAAGGTGGGGATTGTGAATGAACAGCACTCTCTCTGCCTTCGATACCATGACTGAGGTGCCCTTGAGCAAGGCACCGAACCCCCAATTGCTCCCCGGGCGCTGGAGCAATGGCTGCCCACTGCTCCGGGTGTGTGTTCACGGTGTGTGTGTGTGCGTGTTTGTTCACTATTCACTGCTGTGTGTGTGCACTTGGATGAGTTAAATGCAGAGCACCAATTTCGAGTATGGGTCACCGTACTTGACAATACGTCACGACTTTCACTTTCATATGCAACGCCGACAGTTAAATAGAGGTTTAGATAAGTTGTTTTGAATTATTAATAATCTGTATCTAACCTGATGAAAAAGTATTTATTTAATGTTATCCACGTTATATTTTATCTGCAACAACATTGTGAACTTTTATAAAGATATGTTTGGACATTAAGGGTCAGATTTAATAAACAGGGCAAATTACCATTAGAGCGCAATTCCAAAAAAGCGCCGATGGGAGGGAAAATTCTGCGTGTGGTTTACTGACAATGCGCACATTAAAGAACACAGACGCAGACCGATCATTTCCATAATGACCAGCGCAATCTACCAAGAGTAGCGCAAATTACCACCTGCTTTTTTGGTCGTTAAATAATGGCGCAAATACCAGTAATTTGACGAGTGCAAACGTTAGTAAATCTCATTGCGTGATTCATTTTAATACTCTCCTCCCATAAATTTTGTTTCTGAAAGGGAAACTCCTACAAATGCATATTCAATAAGGTCAGGTGCAAAAATAACTGTGTCCACACCTTTTCAGCGCTAATTCTTCACTGCGCGTCTTTAGTAAATCCTGACAGTACTATTTTAATGCCAAAAGCCGGTTTGTGCTGGCGCAAGCTGTTAGTAAATCTGGCTCTAACCGTTGTATCATTATGCAAACACATGAGGAGATTTCCAGACTCGAAATACACGCGACTGGTAGATCAACATGCCTGTTAAGATGATTGACAGGGCAGTTTAAATGTTAATAGGATGTATGATGTCAGTATATCCCAAAGCTTGCCTGTTATTTTGCTACACATTTAAAAGTATCTACTTTTTCTTTACAAAAAGAATACATACTTTTAGTAGTATAAGTAGATTAATTGGGACACAGCATGAGACATTTTTCAAAATATTTTCCATTGTGTTTCACAGAAGACAAAGTCATACAGGAATGACATGATGGTGAGTAAATGATGACAAAAATAAAATTCGACAAACTTTCGGTGTAAGTATGTTTACGAGCACCAATCTAATCAAGCTACCACAGGTTTTTGAAGCATTAAATACACATTTTGCATCACCTGTCTTTTGACGCAAATGCACAACGCAGAGGCCAATGTGTAATAATCTGATTAATGTGTAATCAATCGCATTGTCTGTGCAGCCACATTTGCAGTCATTTCTATAGTCTTAATCTGACATTGCAAAAAACAGTTTATGCAGCATTTTAAAAAAGTTATTGCGGTCACACTTTATTTTAAAGTCCAATTCTCGCTATTAACAAACCATTAACTATGCCTCAAACTCCTAATTTGCTGTTTATTAATAATTAGTAAGGTAGTTGTTAAGTTGAGGTATTGGGTAGGATTAGAGATGTAGAATATGGTCATGCAGAATATGTGCTTTATAATAATAAACAGCCAATGTATTATTAATAGGCATGCTAATAATCAACTAGTTAACAGTGAGAATTGGTCCCTGTACTAAAATGTTACCAATATTGCTTTAGTCTGACTAAAATCAAACCTTTAAATTGCCTGTAAATGCTCTTCGTGACTTGATTTACTATGGAAAGCTTCTTCTACCATCATCAGGGCAGTACACTCAAGATACCATTGATTCTGACAACTGGTCTTCATTTGTAAATATAACTTGGAACAAGGATAAATAGTTGCCTCATCTAGTGCACGTACCCACGTTTTTGAAGCTGTTTTAGACCTCCAGAATCAACCTAGTAGGTTTTTGGCCCACATCCTCCGTTAGCATGCAGCCTCTGAGGTATCGACTCAGAGTGGGAACTCTTATCTATCTCACCCGCTGCTCCCATCCTCCGAGGTGCCGGATGACAGGATAATTGGATAATTGCTTTCTGGCACATGCATCACGTCGTCCGAAATTGAGTTACATCCGTCTTTCTTCCCATGGAAATATCGGCATCATCAGAAAGAGACGGAAAACTATACCTCTCTCCCCCTCAGCACTTCCGCCGCCTTAATGCCAGCAGCGAGTGGAGGAGATGCCTTCATAATTGCAGAGCACAATGCCTGAGCCAGAAGGACTCTACATGCCACACAAAGAGCTTAACACCTGGTCTTTCAATGAAGGCGCTCCACTTTACATCCTAGTGTGGGAGTTGAAGCCCAGCCTTTGGACATGTACTAGGTGGAATTGGCGGTTTGATTTTTGATGTCCTCTCTTGTCGCTCTGTTCTGACACACCTATGTGTCATCATTCTATTGTCCTGAGGGTACTTTTCTGGATGCGCATGGCTTTGAACTGAGAGGTCTCTCTGTGGAGCTGTAAAGAATCTAATGTGGGTTTTTGGCAAAATATAGGCTGGTTAAAGGAAGGTTTCACTCTGATACCACTTACAACTTTCTAATTAAACCATATCATCCTAATTTCATTGTTTTAATACTTGTCTTTTATACTTTTTTGTGAATTACTGAATGCTTTTCTCACACTTGGTGTGTTTGCTTGAGTTCAAACTCGAATTTGATTTATATGCCCTCTGTCTGCCCTCAAGTTGTTGGTGCAGTGATGTTATTTACTAAAAGTATACAAATATGAGATGGAAAAACTTGAAAATTTGAAATGTTGCATTAACTGAAATTAAGACTTTAGGTACTAAGTTTAGGTAACTAAGCTTAAAAAAAAAAAAATTAAAGCTATGTAAAAATATATTAAAAATGGCAGAATACATAAATTTACTGAAACAAACTAATTTACTAAAACAAATATATTAAAATGAAAACCGAGAATATAAAAATGATTGCTAAATTCAAAATATTAATGTACTATATAAATAATACTAAAATAACACAAATTCAGAATCTGTGCTAGAGAATATTAGCTTTCACAAATAATACATTATTGCATTACTCTTAAAAATGGTGCATTGTTTATTTTAAAGGCAAAGTAATGCATTAGTCAGTTTAGTTTACTCTGTCATCATCAGCTTAACACCAAAATGTCAGTATTGCAGCACCAACTTAACTAATTGCATTGCAATAAAAACATATAAAACATGTCTTTGGTCTGCCCAGTTTTTAATATTATGAGATGATTTTATTAATGATTTTTATTTTCAGAACAAACTTTTAAGGACCCAGATGGACCCAGAAAAATACATTTATAAAAAAACAAAAAACAACAAAAAAATACATTTATATATATTTTTTTCTGTCCTAAGTACATTTAAAGAATGTCTTATAGAAATGTATGTACAAAATCTTTTTTTGTTGTTGTTTTTGTTTTGTCTAAGTTGTTGAATTTTATAAAATATTTGTGTTTTTATTATATTGTATTTATTATATTGTATTGTTGAATGTTTAATCTGTATCTGCCTTGTAATAGCCAGTGAAGCTGATATGGCAATAAATTTAAATACAACAATTACAACAACAGTCATCATCAGCTTATTCAAAAAAGGAACAGAAGTATTACCATGTAAGCCTAAATTACAAGTAACGGTTGCACTTTATTTTAAGGTCCAATTCTCGCTATTAACAAACCATCAACTACGACTTTTGCTTGAATAAACTCCTAAATTAATAGTTAGTAAGGTAGTTGTTAAGTTTAGGTATTGGGTAGGAGTAGGGATGTAGAATATGGTCATGCAGTTTATGTGCTTTATAAGCACTAATAAACAGCCAATATGTTAATAATAGGCATGCTAATAAGCAACTAGTTAATAGTGAGAATTGGTCCCTTTACTAAAGTGTTACCCAAGTAACATGTTACTTATTGCATCAAACGTAAATTTTGTAACATGTTTTTGTTTCTACTAGTCTAGTATGAAAGCAACATTTACATAATTAAATTTTCTTTTGTTTTTTCAACAGGAACACCTGTCTCTAAAAAAGTACATCGTAGACATCGTGACTGACAGCAGTGTGCCCTCCGACAGTGCAAAAGAAGGAGAAGAGAGGCAGAAAGCTCGGAAAAAGGCCAAAAAACTGCGGGCACGCATGAACTCAAGGTGATGCGATCACAGTCTCCTCTCTCTTTCTTCTATCTCTGTCTCTCTTTCTCTCCCTCCGTGTGGCTAAAGGGTGGTGTTGCTGCTTGTGAGAGCTTTATGAGTGACAAGGAGATGGAGAGTGGAGGCGATGTGCATCCCGGCTGTCCACACAGCAACACTGATGAGCTTAATTTATGGCCACTCTCTGTGATTGGGGAGGAAAAAGTGAGAATCGATCTGTTAGCCCCTCCCCACCACCCCTCACTTTCACCTGTTAAGAGCTTTTCTCCTAATTGGTTGCCACCACGCTGCCAAAACTGAAGGCTTCTCTTGTGTCCAATAGTATGTTAAAGTATGTGTAAAGCATGCCTGTTTTTCTCTCTTCCAACTATTGATTTTTAAATGAAGTATCAAAGAAAATCAATAGTAATCAACAAATAGGAGCGAACGCGTCTCAGTGTCAGATCCTAGACCTGGGCACTATCAATTTTGCCTCCTGTCACAACTGTTAGCGTGTGTGTGTGTGTGTGTCTTGGTGTATGAGAGGTAATGTGCTATGGTTGTTTGTCAGTAATGCTAAAAATGGAATTAACAGCTTCAGAAATGGTTTGCTCAGTGTACAATCCCAAAGACCCTGGGATTTTTTGATAAAACTTCATACATCCATGCAAGTTTACATCCAGCTGCTAATATTCAATCTGATTGTGAATTGTAATGGCTTCTGTAAGGTGTTTGTTTAATTGCACCACAATAATGCTGATCCTCCATATTATTTCCCAAATATGGAAGATAAACATATACATGTCTACAAATCTGTACATAGGATTTCTGTGTTCATAAGTTGCAATGAAATTTGTCACGGCAAGATATTTGTATTACATGTAAAGTAAATGTATACTTTCAAACATAATTCAAACATTGTAAATTTATTGCAAGTTGTAGTTTTGTAAATTGCAATGTAATTTTGTTATTGTAAGTTACAAAATTTGTAAGTTGTAGATTATTCATACATAACTTGAAGTTACAGTACAACTTACAAACAGAGTAATTAACTTAGAATGACATTTTTAAATGATTTGTCAAAATTTTTATGTAATTTCTGTTTTTGATAGTTGAAATTTCAACACAAGTTCATGAAATTATGTTCACAGGTTATAATGAGTTAAGTTATTTAGTTTTGGTACATTATGAAATTTCTGCATTTGTAAGTTTTTCTCAGCCCTCCCAGGTTGTAATATTTGCTGCTTGGTACATTACCGTATTCGTAAGTTGTCGTAATTTCAGCATTGACTACACTGACTAAAATTAAAAAAAATTGTTACAACTTATGAATGCGGAAATTTCATTAACCTGTAGTATTATACAATTTAATTATATTTCTGCTTTCATAAATTTGTAATAACATTTCGGCTTTCATATGTTTTATACCAAAATTTCTACAAAACATGATACAATTAATGTACATACAATGTAATATCAAGATTTGATTTTTCTAAGTTGTACTGGTTGCTACACCCCTATTGGTGGCCTTACAGTAATTGTAATTTGCAGGCTTCCTCTTTCGCTCTCTCTCTATGTGATGTCTGCTAACAGTCTCTTAACTTGCAGTGGAGAGGAGACCGGCAGTCTGTCCTGCTTCTGAGCTCATTAATACAGAGGTACCTCAGAGGGCAGAAAACAGCTCTGAGCTTTGGCTGGGAGAGTGACAACATGAGCCTCCTCTGTTCTCTGTCACTCCTGTGCTGAGCCCTGCAACACTCACACGGTGAGGGAAAGAGGGTGAGGAGGAAAGAATGAAAGGGAGAGAACAGGCGCTACACGCTCATAAATCATGGCCGCCCACAGCCCTGGGTTGCTGAGGTTGGCGGCTCCACCACGGGGTGGAAATGAGCCGTTTTATAGGAGCACAGTGTGGTGTTTGTAAAACGCTGGAGAGCTTTTCTCAGCTCTCCCAGGTTGCCCTGTCCCCCAGTGTCATTGTTAAGCCCCCGTCCCCGTCACAGCCGTGGCATGGAAAAAGGCTGTTTAATTTCCTTAGCTGGACCTTGATTTATTCTTCAAATATATGGCTTGTTCTTCGTGTGCAAACGTGTGGTTTTAATTACCATGAAAGTAGCATGTCCGCCCGTGTCAGCGTTGTATGTGGGCTTTAAACTTTCAGAGTCTCTTGCTCTTAACTCTTTCCCTCTCTCTGATGGCCCTTTCTCTCATGTGTGATGTTTGGCTGGTTGCATTGCTTGTCTTTTCCACAGGCTTGAGGACAGAGCGCTCTGTGTGTTGGTCTACCTGAGAGGGGGCGGCACACAAAAGACCCCCTGTTCTGCACTCCCAGAGACCATCGCTTTACTCACAAATTCAGAAAAACGTTTTCTAGAGGAGAGTCAGTGAGGAAGGTAGGAAAGAGTGGGAGGGAGTGGAAGAGCTGCAAGGAAACACAGGATGATCTTGCTGTGAGGGCTTCAGTAAACCTGAGCACAGGGTAGGCCAAATTTGTGGGGCCTTAGTCCTGTTTTTGTGTTTATTTTTGCCTTTTTTTTTAAGACATTTAAGTTGCCCAAAGGAGTACCAGTGGCTCTGTCCCAGAAGTACAGTCCTTAACCCGTGTGGTCTTCCTTTGGTAACGTAATGCCGGGACGTTGCCTGCTGTGAATTCTGCACCAGTCCAGGCTCAGCAGAAGGACTCTTTGAGGGAACATAGCAGGCACAAAGGGGGCACTTGTGAGCACCCTTTTACAAACTGACAAATGGGACACCCTAGGGTTTTCAAAAGTACCAACTTCGGTACCAGTCAATACTGAAATTTGAAAAATGTGATGATACCAGCATTTCCCGCAAGCATTTTGAGAGCTGTTGAGCAGCTTCTTAAACACCTCTGACTGGCCATTGTGTTCACATGCTCAACAGAAATGTCTGTGATTTGGCTACAGTGATCATCGCTTCACACTCTTCAGTGAGCGTTTACACAGATATACATGCGAGCGTTTGAAAGCCGCGTCTGTTAGCGGATCCGTCAGTGGATCCCTAATATATCTGTTCATAGACAGATCTTCTGATAGACGCGGCTTTCAAACGCTCCCGTCTTAATTGCAAGCGCTCGGTAGGGCTGTGCAAATACTGACAAGCTACGCAATATCGCATTCATTATCAGCGATGTATTGCCTGCGATAATGAACGCGATATTGTGTAGCTTGTCAGTGAACTACGGCTCTGTGTATTAAATGCCGCTTCATCTGAAAGCATGTGATGGAGATTTACTACTAATCACGGAACCGGCTTTACTGATGAGATGCGCATGATCATCGTATTCGATTATTTGCACAGCCCTAGTGCTCTGTGAAGAGCGTGAAGCGATGATCATTGTAGCCAATCACAGACATATCTGTTGAGCGCATGAACACAATGGCCAATCAGAGGAGTTTAAGTATCCGCTCAACAGCACTCAAAATGTTAGCGGGAAATGCTGGTATCGCCACATTTTTCAAATTTCAAAGAACACACTCATGAGGACTCTTTTGCAAACTGACAAATTGGACACCCCATGGTATGTACAGTGTGGCGAAGACCGCAAGTCTTCAAGTTCATATCAAGTGTGGCCTTTGCACCCTTTCCATCCTCCTCTGAGTCCAAATGTTGGTGGCACAATGTCACAGACCTCTGGGAAGTTGTCTGCTGTGAATTCTGCACAAGTGCTGATTTGGCTAAAGGACAAGGGTGCATAGTAGCCACAAAGGAGGCCCTTATGAGTACACTTCTGCATGATAAACTGACAAATGGGACACTCTGATCCAGTCAGTACTGCAAAGAACACGAGTATGCGAATTCACATCAAGTGCAATTTATATAGGCCCTTGTGGTCCTCTCGAGTCGTCATGTTGGTGACGTAATGTCACATAGACTGTTGTGTAGCTGTCTGCTGTAAACTGTGGACTCTGAGCATCAAGGATGTATAGTTGCCACCAAAGGGCATCTAGAAACCTTCTCAGTGGTTTTCACCAAGAAATCATCCCAATGGGGAACTCTTGCTCTTGTGCAATGCACACTGCCACAAGGTCACCAAGTGAGCATCCTTGCCACCCTCCTTTGAGTCTGCATGTTGGTGCCATAATAGCAGGTGACTACTCAATAGTTAATGCAGCATTAAGGGCGATCTCTGCCAAAGGCAACATCAAGGACACCTAGTGGTCACAATAATGATGTTTGTGGGCACCCTTCTGAATAATAAAACACATGGAACACCATACAATCTTGTGAACTTTGGGGATACTTGCAAGTTAAGGCCATTAGATGACATGTCGACAACAAGTGTTCCATTTGGAACAGGACTAATGTGTCTGAGAATGAGCGGCAACCGCTAGACTGTGGCTCCGATAGTTTCAACTTTAAGACACTTGGACCCTGCTTACCTCAGACCTTTATTTACCATCAGGTGTATGTAAATCTTTTTAATCTCAGGATGTATCCAATATTTATTCCACATATAACCCCTTATATACGTTTGTTGAATTTATAGATCCATCCTCAATCCTCTCAGTGTATATGTTCCACAGGTCACATTTTTCCCTCTCTTTTCCTCGTCCTTTTATTCATCATCAGTCAAATTGTCTTCCATTTGATTGAGAGCCTCTCAAATCCAATATTAAATATTGCACTGCTGCCCGACCAAATGTTCTCTGTAATTGGGAGTGCCGAACGCCTGAGCCTCCCATAGCACATTTAAAACGGATACACTGTATTTGTTTTCTTTTCCTTTTTTTTTTATCCGTCGGAAGGCATTGACAGTTTTACAGTCGTTTGGGGAGGGGGCCGTCTGCGTCCAGCGTGGGCGGAGGTGAATAGTGGGGCACATTGTGATGAATTGATGATTAGCTCTGCATTGTAGCTTTGTAGCTGCCCCCCCACTTATAGCTGGTTTCTAATATTCTCGGTGCCCGGCCCGTTTAATGGGGCCTGCCGTGTTCAGAGATTGATGGTCCGGCGATTGCCCCTCTGTTTAACCCGTGCAGGCGTAAAGCTGTCAAAGAGGAATATTGTAATCTGGAGGATGAGGACGAGGCCAGGTATGGTTCACAATCTTTCTCTGAGCGCACCACTGCTCAAATCTCAAGGCTTGGTGAGCATCGTTTCACTCCTACAAAACAGCACATTGGAATCACTGTTCAGAATTCTTAATGCATGCTATGCTATTGTCACTTAAAAGAAGGCAGAGTTAAACATAATTGTGTTACAGTCAAGTTATTGTTAAGTATCATAATAATCAAGGGTTAAAGGATCATCACATGGCCCATGGAATCTCCAAAGTCTCCTGTCCTGTGTGGCACCATAAAATCATTTGAAGTCACTATTCAAATCAGCACGTATTTAGTGTGATTTATCTCTTCCTGCAGATCAGTACTAGAAATGGATCCACCTCAACCCAACATCAATCAAATTAATCAAATTAAATTTCCATCATTCATTCATTCATTCATTCATTATTCCTTTATTCTGTTTATTATTTAGTCATTTATTCAATTTATTTAGTCATTAATTCATTCATTCTGTTTATTTAGTCATTCAATCTATTATTCATTCATTCATTCATTCATTCATAATTCATTCATTCGTTCATTCATTCATTCATTCATTTAATCATTCATTTGGTTTATTATTTAGTCATTTATTCAATTTATTTAGTCATATCTATTATTCATTCATTCATTTCATTCATTCTATTTATGATTCATTCATTCATTGTTCATTTCTTCTTTCATTCTGTTTATTATTTAGTCATTCAATCTATTTATTATTCATTCTGCTGTAGTCATTTATTCAATTTTAGTCGTTCATTCATTCATTGATTATTATTCTTTCAGTCTATTTATTATTTAGTCGTTTAAGTTGTTTAATATTTAATAATAATATTATTTATTATATTTATTGTATTTGTATTACATTTATTATATCAATTTACCAAATCAACTAAAAGAAAATTTCAGATCAGACTTCAAAATAACCTGCTGTGAACAACGTTCTTGTTATTATGCATAACTGGTAGAATTCTCCGCCCATAGGATAAATTAGAATTTTAATAACAGGTTAAAGTTCTTTAACCAGTCTAAATTTATGGAAATTCCTTAAGACTAAAAAGTTTTTGAAAATATGTTGATTGAAAATTACATTTGTTTCTTATTTAGCAACGTATACCATTGCCATTTGGGTTCAACTAAAATCACTTTGGAATTTTAACTCAAACCAAAATTAAACTGTTAAAAGTCTTGTGACCACTCAGCTCTCTGATATTGTCTTCCGGAAAGAGATGTCTGAGTTTATCAGCCCCTGAACATCCATCCATCCAGAGTTATTTTTTTTTTTTTTTTTATTTATTTTTTTTTTTTTTTTCAGGAGCTGATCGATCATGCTTATCTGACGGAATGGGATATGTGATTGTCAGGAATTTTGCTTGTTGGACCACACCAACGTGCTAGAGCTGACTGACAGCACGCATTATTTTGATCTATGACTCATGAGGGGACATCGAAGGAGTAATTCACACCCATCAGCCAATCACTCTTATTTATTTTGATTTCTGAACTTAAATAGTGTGGTTATTGGAGAGTTTGGTATTCCCTGCTGTGAAACAACATCCCTCTGCTGTGAAGACTGAGTGTTTGTGTCTCGTTCATGCTTGTTAGTTTGTGATTGCTGCTAGTGCGGCCCAAAGACTAAATAAACAGTTTGAGGCTCAGCTTGACCTCTTGACATTTCCTTTGTTCAGCACGTCGTCTTATCTCCTCATGTCTTCAGGCTGACAGCCATCGGACTCCTCTGTTTCTCTCTGTCTGTCTGCCTTTCTCTCTCTCTTTCCATCTCTTTCTGACAGACTTGTTTGTCTTTCTTTTTCAGGGCTAAGGAGTATGAGACATGCATGGAAGCCAAGACTCAGACCCCCGACTCTCCTTACAAGGCGAAGTAAGCTCCCCGCTCCACTTTTAAGGATCATATACCCAAGCTGAGGTCTTCTGAGTACTCATGTCTTAATGCTGTCTTTTTAAATCCAAGCTTCAGAAATTATGCCAGCACTTGGCTTTCCATAATCAAACCTTTATAGTTTTGCCCATTAGATGCAATGCAATGTAATACTGATATCTAAGCGGTGTTGTCACAGATCTCATCTTACAGTCTATAATTCTTGCTATTTTGCTTTGTGTGGATCAGGTTTTGCACTCTTGCACAATAATAGTAAAACATGAAATCACGTACACCTGTGTGGCATTCCAGCAGTCCCTGAAAAGGGCATATTTTATTCTTTAATTTATTTATTTAAAAAGAATGTCTTTTTAAACAAAATTTAAAAAAAAAAAAATGCTGAAAATTTCTGAAAGGAGTATGGTTATAGATAACCAAGAATAAGATATAGCACATATGATTAGATCAGACTTGCAGGTTCAGTGTCGTTATTATTAAATAAAACTATTAAAAATTATTTAATTAAAAGAAAGGTGAAATAAAAAATTTGATAAAAAACATGGGTGCTAAAATGACTAAAACTAAAATCAAAATAAATTAAAGCTAAATGGAAATAAAAAAGCATGTAACAAAGTTACTAAAATTAAAATGAAAACTGAAAACGTAAAGTAAATATATTGAGTGAGTGCTATAATATTTTATTAAAATAACACTTTTTTTATATTTCATACCAAAATCAAAAGGAGATTTTTTTTTTTTTTTTTTTTTTTTTTTTTTTTGCATAAAATTAGTTCAGCACATTGGAAAACACTTTTTTTCCTGTTTATTTTAAATAGTATAAAAAGGTAATGTTTAATGTATTAAATTAATATTATAAATATGTGACATAATAAATTATCAATAGCAAACAAGTATCTTGATATATAAATTTTATATAAATTATATTTTAGTTATTACAATAATTGTAATGTTTTATATATTCAGGTAAAATAATTGTATAATAGATATATTTAATAATGCTGAGTTGTTTTTAAATTTAAATCAGGATAATTTAAATGTACAACAAAAAATAATAAACATATACAAACTACCTTAGTATTTAAATACCTTATGATTCACAATTTTCACAATCAGTAGTAATAATAAGGGAGCAGAAAGGTGGTAAGTTATCACGAAAATAATGCAAAATTAAACTTAGGCTGTTTTAAATAATTGTTTTTTGGGTGGTTGGTTTGACCTGAATATTTTTTGACCCGGTTGTGTATATGTCTTTGCTTCCAGGCTTCAGCGTCTGGTGAAGGATCTAGTAAAGCAGCAGCAGGGGCAGGACAGCGGCCAATGGGCCAGTAACAAAGTGTCTGGCCTGGACAGAACCCTGGTGGAAATCTCCCGCATTCTGGAGAAACAGGTTTGTACATATATCTCATAATCTGTCTCTCTGGTCTGTTCTAACGTCCCTTTAGAGGGCCATGCCGTCTAAAGTAATATACCTGAAAAGACTCCAGAACTTCAGAGTCCAGTGCTATTTCTTGACTGGAGAAAACTGTAGATACCAGTAATGACTGAATGGATATATGGTGTCTGCTGTTTAAACTGCTGTTTATCTGTTCATCTTTACTTCTGCACAGTCACACCAGGGTTCTTCTGGGACAGTAAGCATCTGAGCAGTGTTCAGACCAGTTTATGTCAGTGGCTTGGGGGTTTATTATCTGAAGTCTAGTCTATGTGGATTGAATGTGTATTTGTTTGTGTGTGTGTGTGTGTGTGTGTGTGAAGGGATTTGACTTGAAGATAAGCCTCTAGGCTGCTCTCAACACAGACTCCCCTGAACCGCCGGCTTTGACTGCCGTCCTCCCCGTCTTGCAGACCTTGCAGAGTATCGTTTTCCATCCCCAACTCTCTGCCCTTGGTTATTTGGTAATGAGGGCCAGGTTAGGTGCTTGTTTTCATTGCTGCAGATGTTATTAATTGGCGGAGATCCCCGTTTGTCAAACAGGCGAACATGTTTCCAAGCGTTTGGCTGGCTACTGTTGTGCATTGTGGCTTTTATACAGAAATATGTTGGTTTTCAGAAGTAAATATAATCCAAACGACTTAAGTTATAAAGCAGCGAAGCTTTTGAAGATGCATTTAGGTGATCACTCAAGTTTTTTTAGTATGCTACCATAACAGATCTCTACTAATGTCCCACAATTCAGTAAGAGCTGAAAGATTATATCCATCAGTTATAAAAGAGCTGTGGACTTTTGACATATTTGATGTTTTTAAAAGATAAATCTTTAAATTTCTTAATATAGTAATGATGATTAACGATGATTATGTTTCACTAATAGTGAAATTTACTCTTGTAATCCTTTACGTAGTGTTCGCTAAAGCGTTGCGTAATGTTATCTTATAATTAGTAAAGTGTCTGAATTTAGTGTTTATGATAAATCACATTTTCCAAAGAAAATCATTTGTGGGTTGCCTGAACAACTAGTTGACTAATCAGTCTTAACTGGAATCTCTGTATAATTAGACAGGTTTCAGCCAGGTTCACTTGACCCCAGTTAAACCTTAGGGGCTGTTTACATAAGACATGTTTTTGCATCCAAAAATGGCTAAATAGAATGAAACAATGCAGGAGACTTGAGACACACTATTAAAACTTGGACGCTCAAAATGCTCTGTGTGTGTGTGTGTGTGTGTACCTACATAACCATATTTTAGGGACAAATTTGTACCCAAAAGTGGGCTAAACCTGACAAAATCTCCAAAAACCTTTCTTTGGGGGGGATGTCCTCATTTGTAAAACTGATATAAAAATAAAGTAAACAAGTTTTTTTTTTTTTTTTTTTTTTTTTTTTTTTTTTAAATTGTAAAAATGCAGAATGTTTTTTGTAAGGGGTAGGTTTAGGTGTAGGGTTGGTGTAGGGCAAAAGAAAATACAGTTAGTACAGTATAAAAGCCATTACACCTATGGAATGTCCCCATTTAGATAGCTAAATAAACGTGTGTGTGTGTGTGTAGCTGGACACTCAAAAAGCTATGAGGAGTGACAGCTGTAAATGATGTTCCCATTCACACCAAGGGCGATTAACTATAATTATAAAGTTTTAACAATCATTCTAATTCTAAAAGAATGGGGAAGTCCACACCACAACTATAACAATAACGCTATAGAAGAACGAAATCGTAGGAATCCAGCTGGTGAGCCTAAAAACATTGACAGCCAATCAGAATCCGCCTGATTGAACTTGAAGAAGCAGAAGTCATAACTGCAGTTCAAGCTTATAATAAACAGAACGGTATTGTGCTTTGGTGTGGATGCGAATATAGTTATTGTTTTAGTTATCTTTATAGTTTTCGTTCTTGCTTTGAACGGCCCTTAAGGGTTTCTTCTGAAGGTATTGCTGTGTAAACTGGCTAAAAGCTAATGCTGTTAAAACAGAATGCTAATTAAAGCACTGCCACTAAAGTTAACAAACACTATAAAACCTAGTCTAGTCGCCTTTACTAATCAACTAGTCGGTATTTTGTCGACCATTGTGACGCATCTCTAGTATACCTCTCTAGATCAATAAAGGAGAAATGGATTGGTGACACGTCACATTTTGGTAATGAAACGGGACGTTTACGGTTTCTGTTGGTGCCATTCTGTAATACACTCATCAAATAAAGGAATTGTGGTTTGGTGGGTGTGTGTTTGTGGGTGGATGGATGGTGCATTGATGGTGTGCCTGTATTGACCAGTGGGAGGAGATGTGGGTTGTTAATGGTCTTTCTGGAGGGAGAGGAGAAAGGTAAGAGACAGAAGAGGGTGGTAAAGCTGAGCTAATGGGTGAGGAGGAGGGCTGAGGGAGGGGAGGAGAGGAGATCATAAGCTGCTAGAGAGGAGTGAAGGGGATGGAACGATCAGTTAAACTTATCCCAGCATATTCTTTTAACAACCTGTTTATTGTACCTTAAATCTAGCAAGGTAGGTCTGAAGTAACTTAACACTTACAATATAACCAACATGCTTCACATTCCCTTCAACAGATTTTCTCAGATCAGGCCTTGTCATCTCATTACCCTCTCCAGGCCCTGTACTCCTTAGAAGTATCTCTGCATGACAGCTTCTATCAAGAACATGAGTACATTTCTTGTGTACTGTCCCCAAGGCCTCCTACACAAACTCGTTCTGGAGATTTCCACAGAGACCTTGCTTTAAAGAACTCCCGCCGTCTTTGTTTTTGTAAGTTGCTGGAACGGTGAAGTGCTTGTGGAAATGTCAGCTCCTCAGGCTCTTTCTTGTGGCCTTTTGGGAATAAGACTCTCTCTTAAGAGTACAGTATCTGGACTTCATTTAGACTGTCAGTCACAGCTGTGGATTCCTCAAATCTGATTCCTGCAGTGTCCAGCTAATGGCGCTTTTCCACTGCATGGTACGGTTTGGTACGGTTCACTTTTGGGGGGTTTTCCACTGGGTATAGTACCTGGTACCTGGTACTTTTTTTAGTACCACCTCGGCTGAGGTTCCAAGCGAACCGTACCGTTACCAAAACGTGACGTGTAAACTCTGCTGATCACTAATTGGCCGGAGAAAATCGTCACTGCCTGACGATTGCTGATTGAACTTGCGGCAAGAGACACAACAGAGCCGCTAGATTTAAATCAGCACAGCCAGCGAAGGATCGAACGCAACTGTTTTGAATGAGCGCACCTTTCTTTTGGCTGTTTCGTTGTCTGTTGAGGAAGTACAGACGTTCCTCTCGTTGATAGCTGAAGAGCGGATCCAGCGAGAGCTTGATGGAGCGATGTGGAATGAAAAAGTTTTTCAAGAGCCACGGCAGTAAAGGCGGCGCAACTATAATGACGTGTATAATCCCGCCTACTCTAAAGCGGTACTAAACTGTAGTGGAAATGCAAACTGAGCCGTGCCGTTCTGAACCGTGCCAAGCTGAGTTGTACCACGCAGTGGAAAAGCGCCATAAGGTTTGCACACCACCAAAACTGGGCAAGTCTGCAAACCCTAGTTGTCAAGGCAGTTCCGCCTGTAATCCTAGGACAAAGTCAAATAAATAGTCATCTCTCTCTTTATTGAGAGTCTGCGTACACCCCTTCCCCCTCAGCATCACCTCAAGTCAAGAGCGTTTAGATTATTTGACCTAACAAGCATCTCTCATGTCAGTGACTCACCTACAGATTTGTTTTTTTTTTCTCATACCCATATCTGATTTAGTCTCCACTTTCTCTACTAATTCCTCGAACAACACCAGACTCTCCGTGCCCCTTCTAGCCCCTCAAGCAGTGTGGCCTCCCCCACTCCTTGTTCCTCATGCTGACTTTGCTTGGGCACAGTCTCCGACCTTTGCCCGCCTCTCCCTCTGAGCCCTCTAATGGTTTATTTTGTGTCAAACCAGGTTTCAGTTTGTCTCCGGGAGAACTGGCTGATCGAAGAGCCTTTTTTTCCCTTCTTGTCGTTCAGGAATATTCAGGGGACTTTCTTGTTCCTCTGATCTGTGCTCTCTTACCTTAGCAGAATGAGCTCACGTATTTACATTCTGCCAGGGAGTGTTTGTCACTGCTTTCAAATAAAGAACAGGCCGAGATCGACTGCCTTTATGACACTTGAGGGACTGTCAGGAACATTTTGGGCCTGCGGGGCCAGCCAGTATTTACATTTTCATTTGCCAGCTGTCAGGGGTTGGCTCCCCTTGGTGGCCAACTGGTGGCTAGCTGTACCTGATCAAGAGGCCCAAGGCTGTGGAAAGAGGCGCCAAGGGGCCCTTCCAGCATTGTACTTGCCCTCAGTCCATGTTTGATGACCTGGGGTGGAGAAAGGATTCAGCAAATGTTGGCGAAAGGCTTGGTTGAGAGTGAAGAACATTAGTGATTGACTCTGTCAATGTTACTTGAAGATTATTAGGCAAGAGGTGAAGTCTTCTATCCAATCCAATAGGTGGCGAAACTTTTACCTCCTTCCATATGTTTGACTCATTCCCGTATTGTATATAGCAGTGGTTCCCAACCCTGATTCTGAACTACTCCCAAAGCTGCACTTTTTAGATGCCTCCCTAATCAAAACACCTAATTCAACTCCATTAGAAGAAACTATATATATATATATTAGTGCTGTCAATCGATTAAAAAATTTAATCGCGTTAATCACAGTCATGGACTGTGATTAATCATGATTAATCGCACATTTAAAATACTAGGATTTACCTGTAAATGTGTTGAAATGAAATGCATGACAAACTAGTTTAAGGAAACAGAACCTTTCACACCTCCACCAGGTATGAGATATAATCCTTATTATTCTTTTATCATTATTCTTCTGTTTTTATTCAGCCATTATCAGCCTTTAAACTGGCAATAAAATGTTTACCAAGCCACATCGCTTCAATCCCAGTAATTTATACATTTACCCAACTATTATCAAAAGTATTGCTAAATAAATACAAAACATTTTCTTGCTACCTTACGTGAAGTATTATGACAAAATGCATTATGAAGAAGAATTGGACCTGTTCTGCAGGTGCATTAGAGCTAATATTAGCATCATGCTACATAAGACAATTTATGAGATTAATAGTACACTTTTACTCAGAACTCACTTCAAACCACCATCGAGTGTTTGTAATAACTTCCTTTTGTGATCACATGTGGAATTTGGTTGTTTACTGTTGTTAAAAATATGCTATTTATAGCCTTTTATATCGCTTAGCATTTCAGATGTACACATTCATCTCATGAAAATCACATACAAACCATATCCTATCGTAATCGTGTGTTTATTATCTTGTATAATCTATAGTGGCTGTTGTCATGTTTATTTCTGCTGTGTTGTATGCTCTGGCTGAAACTCACGTTGTTTTTGATGTTACAACCGCCTCTCCGTTCTTAAGTTGCCAGGGATACATTCCAACTATAATACACATTAGTAAAAGGATCTATTTTAATTTTCATTTGTCTATATACACTTTGGGCGGCCACGGTACATTATAAAATAGCCCAAAAAACGCAACCCGCGGCTCTGTAATTTTTCCCACGACTGTATTTTCAAAATAGCCTACTTGTGCCGTTACCCTGGCAACACTGGTTCACTGTACCCTCATCACACACTGATAGATAACCTTCCGCGCTGCGATGACTGGAAGAAGTTGGGGTCAAGCATTATCACATGATTAATTTGCGTTAAAAAAATATTAACGCGTTAAAAATTTTAGATTAATCGCATGCGTTAACGCGTTAACGTTGACACCCCTAATATATATATATATATATATATATATATATATATATATATATATATATATATATATATATATATATATATATATATATAATATTTTCTAATCTTGCATGTTTCAGTTTTTGTCTTCAACCTCAAAAACCGACCGACAAGCGAACAAATTGTAGTTGTTGGTTTTAGGATCATTGAAATGCATGACCAGAACTACATTTTTCAACAAGCCTCTTCATAAAAATGTGTGAGGTGATTGGGTGTTGCCTCTCTGCTGCTGAGGGACAGGTCGAGCTTTAGGAATTAGCTAGTGAGTTTAAAAAAAAAAACATGGACATAGTTTCACATTCCTTCACTGTGTGCTGTCAGTAAGGTAATTTTCAAACCCTAATTGCCTAGTAATTCTTTTGTTCCACTTGGCTGTTGCTTGTGACTGTAAGAGAGTAGAGGATTCATGTTTCCCCTCAGGTGCATGTTTGAAGACAGCTATTAGAAGAGTCAGAAATCCATGGTGGAAAGAATTGCCCTTGGGTGGCTGATTTTTTTGATATCAGCTTGATATTTTAACTAATAATGTTGTGTAGTTTTTCATGTTTTTGGTCAGAGGTTAAAAGAAGCACACCATGAGTGAACTAGGCAGTTTGTATACTCCAGAGTTAAAGGTTTATGATTCTGTCATGTACAGCGTTTCTTGCTGATTTTGGGTTATGTAGCATATACTGTGGTTCTAGCTAGTAACTGACATACACTCTTCAAAATTCCCAAGGTTGCTTTTGATAATTGTCATTTGTTTCCAATGAACAGTTGGTTCCTATTGTTATCTTAAAACTGAACACTTCCTCCTAAATTGTTTCTCGCTCCCACAAATTATCTTCCAGTGTGTACTTAAAACCAGTGTGCTATTAAACCTTGTAAAAACTAACTTATTGCTTTACTGTCTGCAGTGCTTTTGATGTGGTTTACAGCTCTTTTCCTTTCTTGTAATGTCAGCACAGGCCTCTTCACTAAATGGGAACAGTGTTTATGCTTCTTTGTGTATTTCTATACTTCTTGAGAACAAAACACAGACTTGTACCTCGTCTGCATGCCAGCACTCTTATTCATTCTGAGATTTGGAGCTGTCGCTGTAACCGGAGGGGGCATGTTTACATCAGTGCGCCACTTGCCAAAAGATGGATGGACCTAAGACGGAACCTTGGTGAACCCCTCCGTCAATGAACGCCCCAGCCAGTTGTTCTCCATCTGTTGCAAGAAGGGGGATGCAGCATTTTAGGAGGGCTCCCCTCCCCCTGACTTTTCATGTTGGCTAATTAGAGTGGTTTGTAGGAGGTGAACACATAGACACATGTCCCTCCCATTTAACGTGTACCCTACACCCGTACCCTTGTCCTGGCCGGCCAGCGGGAAGCGCAGCTGCCTGGCCCTTTGATTTCGCCTTGCCTAAAAGGGCCACTCTTGTTAGTAATTGGATAAGATTGCTCAAGCTGTATAATTTAGATTTACTCTGCACCCTCCCTCCTCTCTAACCATCTGATCTGTCTTCAGGTCTTCTGTTTGAGTTCCCTATTAGAAAAACGCAAGCTCTCATCCTATTATAGTGTCAGTGGAGTGTTTGTTGAAGGAGGTCAGTACACCAGGCAAATCCAACTGCACTCTGTGCAGAATCAAGGATTAGTACCAGCTTTGCACATCACTTCCAAGCATGTTTTTTTATGACATGCCTTGTGATGTTTTGTCATATTACAGTCTGCCTCGATGATTAATATGATTGCGTAGTATCGTGACCAAGTTCACGAATGAATTCAGAGAGGAGACACCACACACCAAGTAGCTTTGTTTAACGCTGCTGCCAAACTGTTACATACTGCTTTTGAACCAACTTTAGCAATCATTTGTTTTTATATTCATTAAGCACTTTGAATATTTAGAGCAGTATGCATGAATTTTTCTTACATTTTACTCTCTTTCTGTATTGTTTGTAGTGGCGTTGAAATGTTTTGTTCTGTTGCCAGGAAATCACACAAGTGGAACACAGTGCCTCCTTAGTTATGTAAGATACAAATGGCATGTTAACACATTATTCCTGCTGTTGTAGAGGCATGCTGGTCACAAATAAATAAACATTTGGGTTGCTCATCTGACGTGACCTGCTGAAAAGCAATATCAATGCCAGATGACTATTGAGAATGGGAAGCCCCTGGCAGCATGTTAATGTTGCATTTTTGGTAACAGTGTGCAGAAGTGCACATCAGTATATGTCATATAAAAGATTTACTTTATTTCTGCACAGGCTTTTCAGTTTACTTTAGAGCCAGTTTAATAAAATACAGGAATGTTGTTTCTTTCATGTTTTATTTTTCCTAGATTATTATTATTATTTGCCTAGCAGAATTAGAGACATTTATGAATAGCTTGTAATGAGACATTTTTATTCCGTCTATAATTGCCACTGTCTTGTTGCCAGGGTTGCTGCATTACTATACTTAATGCAAATGATCCAAAATATTATTTGAGTACTATTGAAATGGAATACTTGTACTTTGTACTTACCTTTTTTCACCCTTTACAATTTTGTTTAAACTATTGAAGTACATTGAAGTACTTTGACTCTTGACACAATAACTTAAATGTTTCTCAGTACTTTTTACAGCTCTGTCTGTTGCCCAAACAAGGCCTTTCTCCTTACTTTCCATATTGTATTAATTAGATCCCTTGCTAAGCATGTATTTCGTTAAACTCTTTGTATCTTTTTTCACAATCTAATGTTTATCATCTCATCTTCAGTTCCTTTTCTGAACTCCTCCAGATTCCAGGTCCTTTGCTCAGCATGGGGATCTGTCAATGAGCCAGAAAGGGCAAGGTGAGACACCTCCCTCCGGACTGAGTTCCACACGCCATCACCGTACAGGCCCCAGCTAACCCCTCCAAATGCCTCTTAAATAGGCCACCATGAGCGGCCAACCCTCCTGCCTCTGGAGCATTTGACAGGGCTGTACTGATGGGTGCGCTGTGAATCCAATCGATTTACTGTTGCGACCTGGGTTCGTCCTCCTCACGCTATAGGCAGCGAGGCTCCATGGCCGTCTTCACCTAGCTGTCAGTGAGCTTTTCTTAATCCCAGCCGCTGTTCAAGCGTGCTCCACCTTTGGTGTATCTGACAACAAGCTTGTTCCAATCTCTTAACCCTGGCTGAGGTTCAGCCTTCTCTTTGCCACCGGATCTCCAGGAATGAGTCTTTGGCGGCACTTGTGATTGACAGTTGAGGAGCTTATATGTAATTTTGCAAAGCGCTTCCTCTGTTTGCTGCTCAATATGTTCAGGCTTGTTGGCAGCCCCCGCCATCCCCTGAACAAAAACATCTTGAAGTGCCTGACTTTGAGTGCCGTCACATAGCGTACGAGAATCTGACCTCATTATATGGAGTAGGTGCAACATTCTCCATTCTCTTCTTCTCTTCTTTGCTCTTCAATCCTGCAAATAAATGACTGCTGTCACTTTCAAATTCAGAGTTGTTGATTTATGTGTCGTTTTGTGGCAACATTGGGGTCGAACTCATCGCCAACCTCTGAGGCACTTACTTCCTTTTCTCAAAGTAAGGGAGCTGGGGAATTTGGACTCTAAACCGTATGACTCATTTAAAGGGGTTCCACTTTGAACTTTAAAGAATTTTATGATGCAAGTAAAAATGTCCCCTCTGTAAACAGTTTGATTTGAGAAGCATGTCAGTTAAATGACTGTTTTACGTCTCTTCTTACTCAAAGACGCTTATTCGCTCCGTATGAGTTTCAGGCACAGTTTGGTTGACCCTCCTCTTAAAAGTTTTACGGCTGGTATCTATGATAACCAACGACTGAAGGTTGCATTTGAACCTAAACAATTCGAAAATCCTGAAATAACTTCAAATGCATGCAGGTCAATGACGTGACACTCATAATTTTTTGTCGTACAGTATCTAATAATGTTTTGAAAATAAGTTCAGATGTTAATCATACACACTGTTACTGAATACATATTTCTTAATTTTTTTTAGGTATTTTTATTTATTTTTATTTTTTTAAATGAGCATATTATTTTATTTTGACAATTTTTATAGGGAGGGATACAATTGTCCTGATATCATAATGAAGAAAAAAATCTTAAGAAAACTTTAATTAGCTCAGTATAACCTTTATTACTATTTGCATGTTTATTATTATCTGCGTGTTGGTTACACCACATGATGTTGATTTGGCGAACAATTTTTGCAAATATTAAACGTTATTATTTCTTTTTCTAAGAGATAATGTTTAACTTATTAATATTTGCAAAAAATGTTTGCCGAATCAACGTCATGTGGTGTAACCAACATTCAGAAAAAAAAATCAGGAATTATAAAGAGGACTCCTGCAGATGTGTCAAGTTCAACAAGTCTCTAAAAATATCAGATAATTTGTCCTTTTTACAAAAAGGCAAGGTTAGTTTAGATTGTGAAATGTAATGTGGTGTAACTCTCTAAAAGCAGTGATTTATGAATTAATAATTCATGATACTTGTAAAACAGTTTTACCTCAAAATATTCTTTTTTTTTAATAAATAATAATTAATATGGGTATTCAAATTCATATTCTCACAAGGAACGTTGTTACTTTTTACTTGGTTGCACCACATGACATTTTTTGAATGATCAAACTTGTTGAAAATGGTATGAGTTTTTCAAAATCACTTCATGAATGCAAAGAGCCCATTCCTAAGAACTTTATGCATGTATTTTAAATTAAAAATATATATATTTTTTTTCCAACAATCTTTGTCATTGACTCATGCATACTGTTGACTAAGTTGTGAATTTGTGACGTAAAATGTTTCTTGTCTAGTCTAAATTTTGACTCATTCTATGTATTCCCTAAGCTCTTCTTTGTCAAACCAGACCACCCCTGCTTTGTGTGCAGATATGCGCATTTGTTGTCCTGCGTTGGCTTTTGGTTGCTGTGGGGGGCTGGGAAGGGTTGTGCACTTTTGAGATTTAGCAGGAATTCTTTGGGGATCACTTTGCTTCAAATTTCACTCCAGCTCCCCTCTAGAAAGCAGGAGGTGGGCAACGAGAAGATACCTCCAATGCCAAAACAATGTGATACTTGAGTCTGTCTCCATGTTTCTGACAGTTTCTCTCTCTCTTGTCCCTATCTCTCTTTTTCAGAAAAATGCAGATCAGGTAGCATTTCAGGTAGGAGGGGGTTTGTCTGCTCTGGAACAGATTCTACAGGTTGTCACCACGGCCTCCAGTCCCACAGCAGTCCCCCGTATTCCTCTCAAGTGAGTACAACTTAGAAGCACAGGCTCAGCTTCACATAATATCTTTTCTTTCTTCTTTTTTTTTTTTTTTTTTTCTTCAATAATTTTAACATTTCAGATTGTTAAATTCCACCCTCTGATCTTAGATCAGTAATAAACTCTTATAAGTTGCATGAAATAAGTATGTTACATGAAATAAATCCTAGGTTTTTTTTTATTTTTGTCATTTCAAATCTAGGTATAATCCCATTGTCTACATGTCTTTTAGGTAATGTTTTTAAAAAAGTATCACCTTGAAAGTGTTTTAGAATTTTTGTCAATTCAGTGATGGGGCGTCATGATTACAAAGAGGGTTACATTTGAATATTTTCACACACACACACACACACACACACACATACAGATTTAATTGATTTCTTTCCCAAATTGCATTGACTGCTCTTCCATTGAGGAACAATTTCAGGAATTTAGGAACTTTGTTTCTTGTTGTAGCTATGCAAAGATTTGATTTCAAAACCGTATCATAGCTATTAAGCTATTTCTTGTTATGAATTTAAATCTGTATTTAACCTCAAAGATCAAAAAATGATCTCAAAGTAAAATGAGGTAATAAAGTCTGATTTTGTGATGGCTGTGCTTTAAAATATTTTTATAACTTTATTTTATGTGATGAAGGATTTTGAAAGTCTGACAGTAATCAGTGTTGAGTATTACTGTGAGGTTAACCCTGCCTGCTTTAAATGTTTTAAAATGATTTACAGTTGAAAACATTCGTTAGAAATTTAGAAAAGTAATCAAAAAGTACTCAAATATAATCAGTTACATTACTTTAATAAAGAATTTTAAATAGTTACACTGCTTATTACAATTTGAACAAGGTAACTTGTAATATGTAACCTGTTACATTTCCAAAGTAACCTTCCCAGCACTACTTATATTAATTCTAAATGTGTTATAAAGCTTTTTGTTAATTTTATGTAATTTTGTTCTTCACTTTGTTCTCACCTTTAGCCTTGCTAATGAATAGTTTAACACTTTTTTTAAACATTTTCACTGTTTTTTTTTAAATTGACTCTTATAAATCATGTGACGCAATGCAGCTTTTTGTAAAGTTTATTGGATGATTTTTTTTTTCAGCCTCTATAATATAATGCCTTAAATTTATCTTCAATTTTGTGCTTTTCTCAGTAAATTGTAATATATTTTGTATATGCGATTAATTGTGAATAATTAATAATAGCATATGTTAAAATAGTTGTGTCCCTTCTTAAATCAAATATACTCAAAATCTTTTCTTTAGAAATCTTATATTAGGCCTTTTTACCTCTTTCAGTGATGGAGATACTCAGAAATAGACAGGAAATGATGATGAAATTGGCAGGATTGGGATCAGGAAACCGCTAGGCCACAGCTCTGACTTGTTAAATTCTTACATGAACTGTCATCTTAAACACAAACCACTTTTTTTTTCATGCTCACAAACTCAGAAATATTTTGTCATTTTCTGATCATGATTTGTGGTCTCCTTCCAATCCCACAAAGTGACTCCGGCTCAGCTGTGAAGTCATTTCCCTTCTTTCCAGCGCTCTGCATCACAATAAATTTATAATGAATAAGAATGTTCCTTGCTTGGAAAATAAAAAGCATTGCTTTTGAATCATCCATTTTGCACTCTTCCCTTGGCCCCTCGCTGGTATACAGAAAGCACATTTGTCCTATCCGTCACTTGGAAATGGGAGTCGGGTTTGAATAGTGGGTCTGGAACTAGTGGCGTTGGCCAGTAGATAACCTCAGAGAGCGGCTATTTTCACTAGAGAGAGCTCCTAATGGACTTCAATAGCCTCTTTGCCTTCCTCATTAGCATTTGCTGTTTTCCAAATCTCCCTTAATGGAGAAATGCTACTTATATTTATAATGCTTTTACAGGCCATCTAGTGTTTATTGATTTTTCTCTCTCATACTCTCACTCTCTTTCTCTGCGCCTCCTTGTCGTTCAGTCATTAATTCCGGAAAATTTGAAGTGGGCTTTAATATTATAATGAATTTTTATGAACTTCAGTTTTTGAAGAGGTTGAAACTGCATTGCATTCGACTAAAGGATTAGTTCACCCAAAAAGTAAAATTCAGTCATTATTTACATACCCAAATTTCTTTCTTCAATGGAACGCAAAAGAAGAAATTTTTAATAACAAACAGGTCGCTTGGTTTCACGCATTTACACTGAATGGGGACTGGAGCTATAAAGCCAATTTTACTAAACAGGGCAAATTAGTGCGAGAGCACAATTCCAAAACAGCGCAGATGGGTGTGGAAATTTCTGCGGGTGATTTACTAACAACGCGCAAATTTAAGAACACAGACGCAACATCTCATTTACATATTGACCAACGCAATATACAAAGCGCAGCGCAAATTAGTGTAGTCGCAAATAAAGAATAAAGAAGAAGCCACAATACATTGAAAAGAACCGGAGGGTTTTCAAGAAGTTTTGATAGACCTGGTATTCCATGACTCCTAGTTGAGAGTTCCAAGTCGTCTTTTATTTCCTGAAGCAAATAAAAATAACATGGCTTGGCAAACTATATGTTTGGATAATGTGTTATTCTGAAATTCCAAATAAATTAATATGTTTGGAAAAAATCCTCTCCCCTCTACCACGCGCTCTCTTCTGATCTCTGCGGTGCCTCCTCCTAGCAACAACAATTGCAGCCGTTTCAAGCACAAAATAGTTTTAAGACATGCTTTTTTTTTGGACATTAAATAATGGCGCAAATGCCAGTAATTTGACGATCGCAAAAGTTAGTAAATCTCATTGCATGATTCATTTTAATACTCTCCTCCAATAAATTTTGCATCTGTAAGGGAAACTCTTACAAATACATATTCAATAAGGTCAGGTGCAAAAATAACTGTCCTTGCCTTTTCAGCGCTAATTCTTCACTGCGCGTCTTTAGTAAATCCCGACAGTACTATTTTAACGCCAAAAGACAGTTTGCTCTGGCGCAAGCTGTTAGTAAAACTAGCCTTTGATGTTTAAAAAATAATACAAAAACATTATAAAAGTATTTAATATGACTCTAGCACTATATTCCTATATTATATACTATATTACTATAAGTAATCTAAAGGCGTACAATAGCTTTTCATTAAAAACAGATGAAAATTTAGATAATTAAAATGTGGTGTTCTTTGAGTTGGATCTTTTGAATGAATCAGTTAATCCAGTTCACAAAACCTGAATGATTTGTTCACTAATCAAGCTGATTCAGTTCTCAAGTTCAGCTGACTGACTCAGTGATTCAGTCATGGAGGTTAACAGCTCACTGGAGGAGAAAATTATTAGTGAATTATGATTAAATTTCAGTCTGTTCCTCACATAGAGTTATCATGTTTCAAAAACATATTGACTACTTTCGGTTGAATCCTTTTTGACTTTTGAAAGCTTAAATCCCCATGGAAAAGACTGAGCAGCACGTTTTTAAAAATCATTTTTTTTGTGTTCCATGGAAGAAAGAAACGTACATGGGTTTGGAAAAACATGAGGGTGAGTAAATAATGACAGCTTTTATTTTTTTGTGAACTGTTACTTTAACCTCTGTGTGTGTGTTTCTGTGTTTTTGTGGCATGTTGGGTCAGGCTGTGCAAACACATCCACCGCTATCCTCGTCTCTTGTTTTGAAAGATCCACTTGACACGTTCAGGAGGAGGTAAAGATCTCTGAGGCATTTCTGTCATTCTCCCACGTCCTGTCCAATCAAACGCTGAAGTGGTCCCTCTCGGAGGATAAAAGAGTCGCCTCACTTTCATGACAGAGGTTCAGCCCTGTCTTGACTTGTTGAAAAGTCTCTCTGCCAAGCATGAAGCCAAGTACAATGGTTATCCTTAGATCCAAATTATCAGTAAATAAGTGTTTGACTCTCTAATGCCCCATGCTGTGTCAGTGCAATCTAATGCTTTCTTATACAAAATAATTTTTAAATTCAACTATACACGACTATGGATGGGCAATATAGATATAATAATTTTAATTTTAATAATTTTAATCTGTCTCGATAGGTTTCAACATTCTAAATATCATCTTGATATTTATGTATTTGCTTAATATAATTATTAAGGGTGTTTTTTTTTTTATTATTATTCTTTTTTTTTTAACCAAATGTTAAATTAATGCATTTTTCCTGCCGTTTTTCACAAAATAAACACGGAGTATTTAATATTTTCTTTTATATGCCCCAATATAATAAGCCATGTTTTATTTAGCAATGCTTAGTAATATTGTATTTATATAAATATTAATAATAATAGTAATATATTTAGATATTTAACATTAAAAAAAAAGAAAATAGTTGTGCTGCTTAATATTTACCCATTTTTTTAAATTTTGAACAGAAGAATGTATGTATAAAAATGGTCAGGGCATTTTTGTTAAGCAGTTTTAAGGTAGTAATTTTTTTAATTAAGTATAAACAAAGAAGATGGATAGATAGATAGATCGGGCTGATATTAATATTACTTTAAACTGCCTCGATGTGTTTCAGTGTTTCTTGAAATGTATTTATCAACTTAATATAATTTTATATTTATTTTATTTTTATACACAAAGCAATGCTATTTCTCACAGTTTTTCACTATATGAACATTATTGAATAGGTATTTGATATTTTCTTTAGTATGCCTCAATATAACAATCAGCAATATTAAGCAGTACATGTAGATGAAAATATTATTATTATTATTATTATTATTATTATTATATTTAGATTTAAAATAAAAAAAGAAAATAATTGCCTGCTTAGTATTTTTCATGCATATATTCATACACTACTTTGAGGACAGTAAGTTTCTATGAATTTTTTAATAGTAATTTTAGTAATATTAATATTAAGTAAGTAATCTCTCATTTTGATATGCAGTATAATATTGTCAAATTAATGGTTGGAACACAACAGGTTTGAGTCAAAATTGCGTTATGTTTTTTTGTTTGTTTGTTTTTTTTCTACTTTCTTTTGGTGTCCTAAATTCTGTTTCTCCTTCCTTAATCACCTCATCTCTCCCCTTATCACTCTGTCTGTGTCCTAAGGCCATACGGTGCTGAACCTGTGATAACCTTTAAGGGGTCAGATTATTCCTGCGTTTTTCCACCAGCTTCTCAAAGATGTGAGTGGAGCTCCAGGTGGCTTGCACTGGTGTTGATAGCGCTGTCTGGCCGGTCGCTCTGGGATGGGGGAAAATGTCCAAAAATCATTCACATCGTTATTAGCAAATTCTGGGAAATTTCATGAACGAAGAACCGCAAAAAAGCTCTTAAATACCAGACTACTGCAGTTTTGCAAATAATTGATTCAATTTCCACTAAAATTGCAAGCTTAGACAATTCGCTGGAAGACAATCTGTCTCCATGAATTCTTGTCAGCAGTGACTTTTGCTATGGCACCAGGTGTCTGTGAAGGGCACGGCGCAAGCAAATATGTGCTAATCGTTCCCCCTCATCTGCACACTATAATGGTTGGCTCAGACACTAACCCTTACAGCAGCGCTAGTTTATCTATTTACTGTAATGCTGCGTATCGATCGCCTCCTTTCAGATAAGCTGAGTGATTTACAAAAAAGAACAACTACGGAGATGCCGCTGTAATATTACCCCCATGGGAGAAGGATTCCATCTTGTTAGCATTACATTAATGGGCTAATTCCACAGTGAGGCTCCGTTAATGTCCCTGTGCAACCCTGTGGCTTGGAGCTGAGTGTTTTGGAGGGAATCGACGGCTAAGAAGGAAATGGGGTCGGATGTCTGGAGCAGGAAGGCCATTTCGTTTGCATGAGTAAACCAAGGATAGTGAGCCGGCCCAGGAAACTCATGCAACAACCTGAACGTTAACCCGCTCGCTAGCTTTTAAATATTACGAGATTTTGACATAAAAGGGTGCATTAAATGCTCAGGTCGGTCAGTGCTTGTGCATTTGATTTATGTATGTTGCAATTGTCAAATGCTTGTTCATAAAGTTAGATTTTGTTTTTATAAATTACAATTTAAAAAAAAAATGTATATTATATTTTAGAAGTTAAATTATTCATATTAATTGAAATGGTTTAATTTTTATTATAGAAAACCGTTAAATTGGGAAATTGGAGTTCCCTTAACTTTTTTCATATATATATATATATATATATATATATATATATATATATATATATATATAACAATTATATAACAATCAAGAGTTGTCATATTTGTCAATTATCTAGGTTTGACATTGAGGAAACATGTATGTTCAAGAACAGAGAAGGGGATTTGAGATTTGGGTCACAGTTTTAAGGACTTGTCTTTTGATCTGTGCATTTATTATGGAGGTATGTTTTTAGGGATCAGACTGGTCTATGATGTCATTGCAAACAATGTATTTAGTGACATTTCAACCTTTAAATTTGTAGAAGATTACTCCTAAAATGTAAAGGGAGACCAATCTCAAAACTACTATTCTCAGTTGCTGCTAGAGTAGTTCTGTGTTAGTATATGGTATTTGGCTGCCACAGTGTCTACTGTCTAGATTATGGGCAAAAATGAATTGCATTCAGCATTAAGACTCAAACCTCTACTCTTCCAAAACAATGATTGTCTGGGACCAGGTGGTCAGGGTCATCATTAGTAAGAATTTTTATTTACACTCAGACTTAACGGAGCTTTTCAGTCCATCCAGGAAAAGACAAGTCCCATTGTCTCCCAGTAGGGGTCACTGCTGAGGAGGAGAGGGGGAAGTCAGTGCTGTAAGGTGGGCACTGGACCAGACTGCTGTCAGCGCACAGTCCCCTCTCATACAGAATGGAGCTTAATCCAGTCACACTCATCCCTAGAGCCTCACACACACTCACAAGTCCACAGGTCACTCCTAAATTAGTTTCACAAATGACTTTTAGTAAAACTACTCCTCCTGAACAGCAACAGGAAATCACTGAGGTCTTACACACATCAGTGAAATTTCGGAGCGTTTGCGACTGCTAAACTGATTGCTGGACTCCATTCGACTTTGACTGTCTCACTTTTCTAAGTGGAAGTGAACGCATTGACGCGCCACTGCCTGTCACCTCAACCTCCATGTCACATGATGACTAAATGTGCCCAGTGAAAGCTTCTCGCAAGCTCTCTCCAAGTGGTTTCATTTCAGGATGCCATTATGTGGCATGTCTATCTGCGCGCGTGTGTGTGCACGCCGTGTGGTGCGTGACAACTCGCCGGGACTTTTGCCCCAGCTTATGGCCAGCCTTTTGTGGAACAGTGGGCGGAATGGGTGTCTTGGAATCATTCAGGATATCAGGAAAGATCAACAGTAGAATCAAATTAAATGTCATTTGGATTGCAATGAAAGGAAGGATTGTTTGACAGGAGGATTTGCTCGTCACCTTTTCTCATTGGCTCCAGATCCCTTTTCTGTCCCTCAAAGTTTTTTTTTTTAACCACTTCCTGTTGAAAAGCAGGTATAGAAGTTATACTGGCGGTTGAAGACTTACCTTACCTTTACACCAGGAGCATGTAGTTCTGTTTCTGGAGGCCACCTTCCAGCAGAGTTTAGCTATAGTCCTAATTAAACACACCTGAACCAGCTAATCAAGGGCTTTAGGAATGCTAGAAACTTCTGGGCAGATGTGTCAGAGCTAAACTCAATAAAGTGGCCCTCCTAGAAGCAGGATTGGACACTCCTGTCTTACACTTTCCTCAATTGGTAGAGTGTGGCACAAGCATAATAGATGAAAGCATATACCTTGAATGCACTGTCAGTTGTTTTGAATAAAAGCATGAAATGCAAATATAGGGATTATGCTGACAGATTTAGAAATGTGAACTACAGGACCAAGTGAGGCTATTTTCCTGCTTGATAGCCAATTTACATGGATGACACTCAGAGACCTTTACATATCACACCATTTGTGTTACCGGCCATATCCAGGTTTGTTTGTGCAGTGCTTTAAATGGTATAACATGATAGCTTCACCTTCTTATAGAATGTTCATTTTGACTCTTGAGGACAAGAACGCACCAATGTTTCTTGCAGAGAAATGTCAACTTTAGGCCAGACAGACAGTCTAGGGGTGATCTCCCCCTCATCTCGAATTCTTCTTAGCCATCTGCTTCCCTGTCTCTGAGCTAGCCTATGGATTTCAGAATGGGTTAATTCAGTTCCAGAGGTCAGTCCAGTGACCCCCATCCAGGCCAGAGGCCACCCAAGCAGAGGAGCAACCCTCAGGGGGTGAGGTGAATGGGGATAGAGAAAGGCAAGGTGTAGAGGATGGAGCCCTGTGGCACACCTTAAGCAAGTCTGCACCGCTTGTGTTCATTGACTAATCGGAGGGGCAGATTTTCATGGTTAGCTGAGGTTAAGCCAGTTTGAGTAGGTGAGGAGATCACGGCGCTTATTATCTGCAGCTCTCTAGCGGTTATCTCTTGCCATCTAGCATGTTCTTTCTCTTGGTGGCCCTTCTTTTCCTTTTCTGTGCAATACAGTGCTATAGAGACCATCTCCACTGGCTAGCTTGGCAATTTAATCCTATGTCTACAAGATAATGCTTCATTATGGGCAGATTAACAATATGCCTGTTGTTTGTAGACCTGGTGGCCTGTGGCAGAGCTCACATCGCGTTGTCAAAACGTAACTCGCAACAAGGGAATCTTGGATCTGCTCAGGTCGAGGAATGCCACATGCTCATGGGGCCGACCTGTCACATGTGGGTCAGTGTTACATACTCCTCGAGTAACCTGAGATGGACTACAATGGCACTTCACCAAATTGCTCCTCAAAATCTTTGACGCAGGCTGTCATCATAAAGGGGAGAGACAGGCAGAGGCCGTGCACGGCGGGCCAGTGTTGGATGTCATGCTAATCATCATCAATTAGAGGAGAGCGAGCTGAAAAAGCACCCAAGTTTATGGCTGGCAGTGGGCTGGGGTTTAAGGATGTCATTTCAAGCAGGACAGTGACAGCTTCTAAGTATCTAACGGGTTTCAAGATGATGGATGGCGTGAAAAACTTCCCATTACTCAGACATTAGCTGCACGGGGTGTTGAATGCAGTCAATTTAGCAGGTAGATGATGTGTAAGCTGACAAAGTTCATATAAAAAACAAAAGAAAATGAGCACTAACCACAACACCACAACTGCTGTTTGATTTCATGCTCAGTTTATCGTCAAAAGCTTCAGAATATCCTCATGTCTGTACTGGTGTAGCATGAAAGGAAAAACTTGGATATTTAATGTGATAAACACCCAACAATAAACAGAACTGGCCGCAACTAACCACAACTATGTAACTAAATCACAGTAACATCTATACTATTGTCACATAAAGAACAACTCAGGTTCTAGAACTTGCTGTCGAAAGCATATGAAAATGAATGGCCACTAGATTGTTCTCTCCTTTTATTCATCAAAAGCGGAAAAATTGTTTAGTAATGCCAAAAATGGTTTAGACATTGTACTTTGTTGTGTTATTGTCACTTTTGATGATAAACAGGATATCAATAGTAGCTGTGGTCAGCGCTCATTTATGGCCAGATTTCACATTAACCAAAATTGTTTTTCATCATACTGCACAAGTTAAAACGTTAAGAAATTATTTTGTGCTTTTTTTTAACAAACTGCAATATTTGCCACTTTTGTCAAATATTACGTTGTTTGCTATGTTTCATGCTAATTAATTGTCATACTGTATGTTTATCAGGAGTTTTTGTTTTTCATAGTAGACGGGTTTAAATGTTTTTTTGTCGCTTTTGAGAACTCGGTTTCTAGAACTTAATGCATCTGAAAATAAACAAGCATTAGACATAGATACTTGTTTGGTAGATATGATTTGATAGTTTGATTTAGTTTATTAATGTCTAAAATAGTTTAGACAATGTTCGGTTACATTTTTATTACTTTTTATGGCAAACAGCGATAATCAAGTAGCTATAGTTAACTCTCATTTGTCAGATATCTATCCCATTAACCAAAATGTTTTCTTTTTCATCATACTGCAGAAGTTATTTTGTGTATTTTTGGACAAATTAGAAAATAACTGAGTTAACAAATAGTAGCCTTTGTTAATGCTGATTCATTGTCATACTATGTTTATCGCTTACAAAGTGTTCAAACTAGACACGCTTAAATGTTTTTTTAGCGTTTATGACAATTAGCAGAGCTGACAAGTAATTTTGTGTAATTATCTGACAAAGTGCTACAAGCAGTTAGGTGAGTTAATGTGATATTCCATCACTGCTGATGATTAACCAAGTGAGATTTCAATCAGTAGCTATGCTTAGCGTTCATTCTTCATCACGTCTGACATTTTTTGTAAAAAACTCGGTTTCTGGCACTTCATGTGTACATGCATTTTACAATTAACAAAAGCTTGGTAGCTTAGCGTCCTAACCTGTGTAGCTTTTTCCGCACATTCTGCTGCTTCTTTTTTACCCCAAATGCTCTTATTTGTTTCATACTGGGGGTTCGGTGGAAGCACTGGGGGTTGGTGTTGAGATTTGGCTAGTCGACAGCTGTTTTACACTTTAATAAGATTAGTGTAAAGAAATTAGTCGTGTGTTCTATAATCTGCCGTTTTAACCATGCGAGCCACCTGGGGCTGCCCCACCCCCACTCCTCACATTCCTCCCCACGCGTTACTGGACAGGCATCAGATAGCCTCGGTTGTACCTTCAAAACCCATGAACGTGCGCCTAGATCAGGTTTACTGTGAATCTTTTATGAGCTCATGCAAGAGTTTGTAGCTCATTAATGCAAAAGTAGTCTAAATTTGGTACGTTTTTAGAATAATTTAATATACTGTATGTAGATTGGCTGTTTGATTTTAAATATAAAAATATACATTTCTAATGATCAGTTTGTTTTATACTTAAACTTTATAAAATTTTATGATTTGGGGTAGGGATTTTTATTTTTTTTACAATACAATTATTTATTATTAAGCTTTTATAATAAATCTGAGCTAAAAATTGTTTTTTTCACACTTATTAGCACAATTTCAGTTGCCAGTTAAATTGCGGTACTACAATAATGTGATAATCTTGTGCTTAAGCCCTCAATCCGCTGTTTATATTTGTGAAGCCAAAGTGAACCTTGACACTGAGGCCTGTCATTCAATCCTCGCCTGGACATTTGACACCTTATCCTTTAAAAACTTGCCTAGAAACAATGTGGATAACTCAAATTCCATGACAAACGCAGATTAGACATAATTTCCTGTACTTAAAAAGTGTAGAGCGCAGATGTAAAAGTCATGGACGATGTTTTAGGTTTCATTTAGTCAAAACTTGCTCGTCCCAACTGTCACGTTGAGAATATTTGAGCATTTGATGGAAAGAATTAAAAAAAAAAAAAAAAGCTGTTCAAAGTTACACAATTGAAGCTGTGGTGGAAAATCAGTGTGGCTGAGGCAGTCCTGGTCTGCTTCCCAGAGTGCACAGGTTGGAGGGTATATCACCTTTCCCTTCCTTGACTGAACAGAGCCTGGTGTATCACTCCACTCACCCATGACCATCCGTCCTTCCTTTCCTCCTCCTTTCGCCCCTAGCTCCGTTACACTCCACGGTATCCTTCTATCAATACAAAAGGAAACACTTCGCCGTTTACGGTTTGGTGAATCGATGTTCCGTCGAGCAATTTTCAAACGTTGCGTATTAATTAAACAAGACCTCTTTTGACACCCTTGTCAACCGCGTTTATCGTCCGCTCGGACGAGGTGAAAACTTGTCTATTAGTAACGGTGCACGTACACACTATTTTTATAACGGGTCACGATCGAACGGCTTTGAAAGTGCAAAGCTACGAGGCGTGCGGGGAATACTTGGATCCTTTCCCAGCAGACCAGGCACAATGTTTTCCCTGCGGTCTCATACTCCATGTCTGACGCTTTTACACCGCTATGTCAATACTCGCACCGCTATCTCCCTGATCAGCCCGCCAGTGGGTAAAATATACACTGGTGTTTTTGTCAGCCGGGTGGAAGTTATTGACAGGCCGAGGCCTTCGAGGCTCGCGCTATTTTTATTACGAGTGCCAATACGGTTTGGCTGAAAATGCCGAACAGATGGCGAAGGTTGCGGTGGATATCAAAATGTTTACGGCTGGAAGTAAACATGGCCTGGTTTGAAAAAGAAAAGTCCGATTCCATTTGTCCGTACGGCAGATAGGGCCCCGCCACTCTGCTTTGGGGTAAAATATACAGTTGTCAGAAAATATTAACTAATGAAGGGAGATTGGGAAGAGGGGTGGATTGGGGGTCTGGAGTGGGAGCGGAGTGACTGGTCAGTTATCAGCTACATTAATCTCCTCTCGGGATGGTGTGGAACAGACAAAATACAGAGGCCTGACTGACTGACAGTGGCTTGCTGGCCCGAAGGCACTGATGGCTAGACTCTTATCTGAGCCAAGAGAAAACGAGTTGGAGAAAGAGATGGTGGGAACGCAAAAGCAAGGCAGATGTTCGGTATCCAGTTCTTCTCCATTTCATCTAATTAAGTCGGTTGTAAGATCCCTTACAATAAAGAGCTGTGGCAGTACTACGGTGCAGTAGGAATGCCATGGTGTCGTATGCAGTTAGTTGAGTTTTTAAAAATGTTTTTCTTATGCTCACGAAGGCTGCATTTATTTGATTAAAAATACAGTAAAAACTGTAATATTTGCGAAACATTATTACAATTTAAAATAACTTTTTTCTATTTGAATATATTTTAAAATGTAATTTATTCCTGTGATCAATGATGAATATTTGGCATCATTACTACAGTCTTCAATGTCACATGATCCTTCAGAAGTCATTCTAATATGCTGATTTTGTACTGTAGCATTTCTTATTATTTCCAGTGTTTATAATAGTTATTGCTGCCTAATATTTGTGTGGAAATCGTGATACATATTTTCTGGATTCAAACTTTATTTTTTTTGTTTGTTTGTTTTTTTTTAAACAGTATTTTAATGTATTATTTTTTTTAATAAATAATTTTCACTTTATAAATGGGTTTTTATGCAAGGTCCCTCACCAGGAGGTCATCATATTTGAACCATCATATTTACTTAATTTACTTAATAGAAATATATTACTTAATGGAATTAAAAGATTTTTAAGGAAAATTTACCAGAAAAATTATTTACCAGACTTTATTTACCAGAAAAATGTGGTGGTGGTTTTTTTTTTTTTTTTTTTCAATTATTTAGAGATGCTTTTGATTATTAAAATGTAATGAAACCATTGAAATGGAATCCAGAAAATGAATGGAAAACAGAGTTTTGTCAAAATAAAAGTGAATTTGAGAAAAAATAAAACCTGAAAAACCTTAATAAAAGCCCTTAAAAATGTGATTTTTTTTTTTCAACTTTTTATAAATTGCTGTTAAATTGTGTAAGTTTCATGATTTCCATGGCATCAGAAAGTTTAAAAAGCATTTTTGTTCTGTTCATTTTGTTTTCTGTTTTGTTTTTTGTTTCGCATTAAAGTAACAGTACTTTAGACATCTTTATCGTGGTGGTACTTTGGTATTACCATCGTTGTTGTCAAAACAATTGTATTACCATTTCCCAAAAAAAGGCCTCACTTTATTTTAAGGTCCAGTTCTCACTATTAACAAACCACAAACTATGACTTTTGCTTCAATAAACTCCTAATTTGCTGTTTATTAATTGTTAGTAAGGTAGTTGTTAAGTTTAGGTAGTGGGTAGGATTAGGGATGTAGAATATGCTCATGCAGAATATGTGCTTTATAAGTACTAATAAACAGGTAATATGTTAATAATAGGCATGCTAATAAGCAACTAGTTAATAGTAAGAATTGGTCCCTATACTAAAGTGTTACCAAAAAAAAATCATAGTAATACCACGGTCGTTCTTTTCTGTGAACGACTGAGCCCTCATCAGGGTACATCTCATGTTTTCTCCTCTGCATTGCGTAAGGAGCTGTTCCTGAGAGAAACTCCCTTGAGCGTAATATTCCAAGTGTTGTCATGCTTCTTGGATTGCATGTGATGTTCACACTCTGAGCTTTAAGTGTCAGTTTCCTCAGATAACCTTACTGTATTACGGCAGAGAACCCGGCTCATCTGATTGGCGATCTTTTACACTGCGAGTCGGAGTAACCCTGAAATGTTTATATGGGGCCTGCTTTGTATCCTGATCATTTAGATGGAAAACTCAAAACAGGAGAAGCAGTCGGCTTTTGAAAACTAATCCCCCCTCTCTCTCTTTCTCTTTAGGTCCCTCTGCTCTGCTGTGAACACATATTACCTGTCCTGCGTACACTGCCACAACAACTGTTCCTATGTTCTCTACAGCAACAAAATTACCTTTCTCATGGACCTTCTCCTCCATCAGTTAACAGTGAGTATTAGCAGCTCAAGCTTACTTGAGTTTGCCTAATCCTGCTCAGTTTTAGAGTCTTTATGTGCTGTAAATCCACGTTTTTGTCACTACACTATTGTCATTTGAAGGGAGAGTTCACCCAAAAATAAAAATCACCCTCATGTCATTTTGAACCTTTATGACTTATTTTCTTCTGTGCATCCCAAAATTGAAATATCCTGGCTGCCTGTTTCCACATAATGTAAGGCCCTATGATATCCGCGATGGGGAAAACGCAGACGGAATTGCAGAATCCAGTCATAAAAACGGAATTTACTGTATAACGCGGAATGTCATGGAATTGGCAAAATTTTGGATGAATAAATCAAAAGTAGGTCAGTACACTTAAATCAAAACACAATATGGACTCGTGTCTGTGAATATTAAACCTAATTCATTAAATATGAATCCTGCATGTTCTGTGTGTTTTTGTGAATGTGCTTTCAGCCTCTTTCGCCTCAATATATGAGTACATGAACATAATCTGTAGAACATTATTTTTAAGGAATATTTAGCAGAAAAATTATTTACCAGAATTTAATTACCAGAAAAATGTAAACACGTTTTTTTTTTTTGTTGTAGTAGTTGTTTTTTTTTTTTTATTGTTGTTTTTTATAAAATAAATTATTTAGAGATGCTTTTGATTATTAAAATTTAATGAAACCATGAAAATGGAATCCAGAAAATTAATGGAAAACAGAATTTGCTAAAAATAAGTGAATTTGAGGGGAAAAAAATTAAACTTGTTTCATAGGGCTATAAAAATGTAATTTTTCTTAAACGTTGTTAAACGCTGTTAAATTGCTTTTTGATTAATTACTTTTAATGTAATAATTAAAACAGAGTATAGAAAAATTAAAACTGGAAAAAAAGGAATCCAGAAAAATTAAAATGGAAAAAAAAAAAAGAATTTTGAAAAAAAAAAAAAAAAAAACGGATTTTGAAATAAAACTGATTTCATAGGGCCCTAACAATGCAAGTAAATGAAGACTTGTGTTTTTTAGCAACAAAATAACAATACAAAAGTTTCATAAAACTGGTTCATACAACGCATATAAACTGAAAATTGGTAGTCTATTAATTAAAAGATTTCTTGTAAATGAATTATTCTTTTGAGTCAAATCTGTTCAGTGAATCAGTTGATACATTTTTTTTCACCCATCTGAATGATTCATTCTCAAAACAGACAGATTTGGTTTGCAAGTTCAACTCACTAACTTATTAGTAAATGACAACTAAAATCTCACAAAGATCTTGAATGACTTTAAAAGACTTCTAAACGAATATAGTTAATGAGTACATAGACTACTTTTATGGTACTTTTTGAAGCTTGTAACCTCCAATTCCAATTTATTATTACTGCATGGGAAAAGAGCGACCAGTACGTTGTTTAAAATATCTCCTTTTGTGTTCCACTAGGAAAAGAAAGTCGTACGGTTTTGGAACGACATGAAGGAGAGTAAAAACTGATGGAATTTTCATTTTTAGGTGAACTAATACTTTTAGGATGTGACTTCCACTTCAGCTTTTAAAGGCCTGAAGTGCTGTTTGTCATGTTTAAAGGGTCATTTCTGTCTTGTTCATCTTGCCCGAGCATATGTAGCTCATCTACCAGTTTAAAGCAAGCGCCAAAATGGATTTTAATACATACAACATTTCTCTTGTTTATATGACTCACTGAATCATCTTAAGTTCTGGGAAAGCTCCACTGCTGAATCACATTTCGCATTGCGTCTGTCCCTTATTTTTTGTCTGTACTTCAGCGTGTTCCCCCCTCATCCTTCTCTCCCACCATCCTGCCCTTTAATTTTTGGAAAAGGGGGTTTCAGAACCAAATGCACACTACGCTTCGAGCTTTTTAAGATGTCATTGAGACTAAGTATGGAAAGACACACAGATGCCAGTGGGGTTGAGTTTACGCAAGTTTCTCTGCATTGAATAAAAAGAACATCATAAACGGTAACAGAAATGTTTTCCATTGAATTTGCAAAAGGTGCTAATACTATTTATATATATATATATATATATATATATATATATATATATATATATATATATATATATATATATATATAGCATTTTCATGCAGAACATATCCCATTTCATTGTATTTACTTTAACATAATGTGGAGACCAAATGTGGAGTCACTTTTATTAATTTACTAATATGTGAGTATGTCTAAGTTAAGTTTAACTCATTGCATTTTAATGTAGATCCAGATTTTGATTAGTCATGTCTGTACATGCAGGTTTTACATTTTAATATGTGCACTCAATTAGTGAATGCAACCCAGTGACTGACTCCTATAAGGTTTGCGAGTGTGTGTTTGCGCAAGAAACATTGATTTGGCAAATCATTAGGCCCCAGTCAGAGTGCGTCCCAGTCTAAGAGACGTAATATTTCCTGGGAGTACAGGGGTTTATTTCAAACTCAACGCAAGTCAGTCAGCCCACTGATTATTTGACATGTGATTGATATAAATGGACAGAATAGTCACCCAAGTGAAGTCAGTCAGTAAAGAGCGATATTCAAGTTATTTTTGCAAGCTGACCTATGTAGCAGTTTACCTGTGTGTGTGTGTTTCAGTGTGGTCAGTATTGGCGTCTACCCTTCCCTTCTCTGTAATTAGATTTGTGGAGAATGTAGCTGGTTTTGCCTGCTCTCTCAGCATACTAACCTACTCCTCTGTGTATAAAAAAAAAGGAAAAAAAAAGAGCCATTTTAATATGGCCTGTACCTGTGCTAAAATCTCTTTGCATTTCTTGTCTTTAGCCAATGACATCTGACTAGTCTAATACCATTTTAATGCATTTAACCTTATATATGACGCATGAAATTGTCATAGCAAATAACAAAATGGTCGTCTTGGGAAATTAATAAATGTTACAGAATGACTTTTTTTTAAACTAATTTATTCATTCCCTCAATCATTCATTAATTTATTTAAAATATAAGTTTATAAGTTATAAGTTTTTAAAAATCAAGCATTTCCACATTTTAATTAAATTTTATATGTATATTAAACATTGATGTTTTTAAATACAAGCATTTTTTCTTTTTTTTTTTTTTAATCAAATTATTTTCTTAATTATAAATTACCAAAGTATATGCAGACTTAAAATAACTTTTTTGGCCAGAAACATACTCTTAGGTAGGTACTGTATTTGGCGAATGCAAAAGTGCACGGTCCAGTTGTACTGGCTAAATATGCGTCCTTGCAATACTGTGGCGGAAACAAACTATATTCAAGGTTCAGGTAGGTAGCTATAAACATGCTGACAGTTTAATTAGCATTAACTAACTCACCATTATAATTCTGATAGTAGTTGGCGTGAAAGAAAATGATTATGGAAGAAGACAGTTTGCGTTATTGCCCTTGCAAGCCTCACTCTTTGATGCAAAAACATTAACTGAAAAATTCCATTTATGTTCTCTATCCTTGCTCCCATTCTTGTTACATGACCCATCTTTCTCAATCCTGCCAGTGGTGCCCGCCAACAAGGGAATACCTCTCATATGCCCGCCATTGGCACGCCATCAGTGACAATGTCGCTTCGAGTTGTAACTACCAATTTATAACCCAGAGCTGATGAATTATAGAGCAGCGCCCTTGTAGTTATTTATGCGCTAGAGGATCAGGATTCCAACCAAAGATTAATGGCTTGCGCGTGGAAACAAAAGAGGACAGGATCCTTTTTATTTGCACCCTCTGCTTTAATTGGACATGTTTTAAAATGCAAGCTGAGGTTTAAATGACCCTGTCTATTGTGCAACAGTGCTGGGCCGGATATTGAGACCAGCACGGGCCGTTGTTGAGTGATCTCGGATATCTGTCACTGGCAAGATTGGTGTAAGAGACAACCGTCAGTCAGTTGAGCAAGTGTTTGCAAATTTAAAAAGGTATTTTTAGACCTTTCCAAAACAGTTTCAGTGTTTGCTTTGAGTACTGTACATCTTGTAGGGATGCAATTAATATGATTATGTTTTTTGTAAACTGCAGCAAAAGAAGGATTTGCAGCTTCATGGTATAAGTTATGGTAACAACACTGTAATAAGCCCCAAACAATGTTTAAAGAAAATGCCTACAGTTGTTTGAACATGACTGTAGTTTTAGACCGTCCCATGTTTGACACGCTCGTAGACATGTTGAGAGCCGTTGACGAAGATGTTTCATCTGTAGCTCTTGATGAAACCTGAAAGCTCCAACGTGTCTAGACACCATTGTCTTGTTTCTTGGTAGTATCTGGGTAGTGACTACTTCTCACAATGGCTTTTTCTGTTTCCATCAATACCTATTAACACATCTATATCTTTTTCCGTAGCTCTTTGTGCCAGATGAGGACAATTCCGTCTTCGGCCGCAGTGTCAATAAGCAGGTCTTTGAGGGTTTGACTACAGGACTTCTGCAGACAGTCGCCACAGTGCTGGGGCAGTTGCACCCACCTAATCTGGATGGAGATGCACCACGTATATGCACTCCGGATGCCAAGAGCAAACCTGTTGCCAGTGAGAACTTCAACACCCGTGCTCAAGATCTCATCAGGTTATTGCTTTATATATAGTTTTCTTTCCATGACGCTCCCTGATTCAGCTTCTTGAATGCTAATCTTATGCCCAGTGTTTGAGTAACACATAAGTTACATAATCACATTCATTTTTGGACAACAGTGCTGGTTTAAAATCACCCAAACAAGTGCAAAGTATACACAGAGTAATCTGAATTACTTTGCAATCTTAAAGGGGTCATGAACTGCCTCTGTTTTTTATTTTGTACTGTTCTCTGAGGTCTACTTTTTAGATTTTTACATCAAAAAACATAATTTAGGCTATTTTCCAGAGTTGTGGACTCGAGTCGCATGACTCGAGACTTGACTCTGACTCGAGTCCCAAATTTGAGGACTTGTGACTTGACTCGACATAATCAAAGAAGACTTGCGACTCGGCTTAGACTTTGACAACAATGACTCGAGACTTGACTTGGACTTGAGCCCTGTGACTCGGCAAGTCTTTACACCATGTCTACACTGGGCGCAAGTGGCGCAGTGCAGCGCGACAAAATACAATAGAATCCATTACAATCAGCGATGCTGTCTACACTGGATGCGGTGCGGCGTGACACGACAAATCCCAGACAGTAAACTAATGCTGCATTGTATTTATGACGTACTGACACAAAGTTCAAATGATTTTTAACGGTCGCATTGTCACATCCAGTGTAGACAGACTTTAGCTGTTGCGGCGCAGCGCATCCGGTGTAGACACGGTGTTACCTTCTTTAAAAAAAAAAAAATGCACAATAGCCCCTAAACTAAGCCATCAGCTGTGATCATTATGAACTTGTTTAAAACACAAAATACATTTACTTACATAGGCTATATTTGTGTATCTGAATAACTACAGTTTTGCCGTGCATAATTTTGCATGCCTTATTTCATAAACCTGATATAGTGAACGGTGTGTTGCCAGACATGTTCGGTTTAGGCTACTTATAACATAACTCGTAAACTCGACATATTAACTCAACCCCTAGAATTATTAAAATATTAACATTTTATTTTGAATGAAGAATAACATAGACAGTGCAGCACCATCATTCTAACCATTATTGCGCTCGTCTCCGTGACAGCATGAAATCTGAATAATTATTATCAATATTTGTTGAAGAAAACACATCATCCAATCCGTCTTTTAAACCCATTCACTGATGGTTTCTTATTTTTATTTAACATTTGTATATATTATAACTATTGTTATTTACTTTTCCGCTTCATTTCATGTAGGCTATCTCTTTGCCCAGTAATTGACATTCTGTATCAACATATCAGTTTAGGACTTGAAGTAGCCTGCCATAAATGTTTTGTAGACCTACGTATTACATATTAGCAAGTTATTAAATATTTGACTCAACTGATTCATTAAAATCACTGAATCATTGACAAATGAAAGTGGAGTTAAAAGAAATTATTCATTCACTTAAGCCTATATTTGTTTACAAACAATGATTCGTTACTCCACCACTAATTATTATATCTTTATAATTTTACTTAATATATAGACTACAGTATTAATGACTTTAAATTTACTGTAGTAATTAATACAGATGCACTCGTTTGGGCAAATAGCACTAATGACTTGTTTGGGACTTGAAGCTTAAAGTTGAGGACTTGGAACTCGACTTGGACTTGCCTGACTTGACTTGGGACTTGTGTGTCTTGACTCGGGACTTGATTCGAGACTTGAATGCAAAGACTCGAGACTTACTTGTGACTTGCAAAACGATGACTTGGTCACACCTCTGCTATTTTCTGTCTTGTTTTTAACCCCCCTCATTAGAACGCTCTGTTTGAATAGGCGTGGTGGATTGTAGACTTGGAAGAAATGGCCACTGCTATGATTGCTTACAGTTGTGTATGTCTGAAAGTTTACATCCTTCACAGATGGACGCTGCTGTGATTTAGGTTAAAAATGCATAAATACTCATTACATATCAAACGATCTGTTTAACAGACAAAGCAATAGTGATCATGTAATAAAAAGTTACTCACACTTGCGACATTACTGTCGGATCCAATATAGTCGGCACAGCATCGTTTTTTAATTTCAATCTTTCTGAAAATCCTATGTCAAATTATGCCTTGTTTGTAAACGAATCCGTGGTAAAATGAAGTGAACAAAGGACCAAGTTCTTACTGATGTGATCTAGATCTTCATAAAAAATAAAGTTCATCCACTCTTTCCTAACGTTGGGATCAGAAGGAAGGCAATACAAAGATTGTTTTTCCACAACTTGGCACTGCACAGCATCTTGTTGTCTTCAGAGCAGTGTTCATTTCGTCAATGAAGACGACGACGAAAAATATTCGTTAATGAACATTTTTTCTGTGACTAAGACGAGATGTTGACGAGCTAAAACTAATATCTGATGATAAAAACTATGACAATTTATGCCGCTTCTTCTTTAATCAATCAATCAATCAATCAATCAATCAATAATTTTATTCCGATCCTCAGACAACTTTTCACAAAATAAATAAAAATACATTGTTACCGAAAAAGGTGTAGGCCGAAGCCTTGCTTATTATGCCTACCCTTTATACATAGTTAACTGAATGGGCGACACTTTTCACTAAGTTAAACAATACAAAATAAACAATATTACAAAAACATTTCCCAAAATGTACATACATAATTCAAAACAAACATAACAAAAAATACACATTCCAGCTATTACTTCAATATTTGAACAATACATTCATAATTTATTAATGCTGAGTCATATAATTATTTATCACCTTATTTTTATACATTTTCTTAAATTTGCAAAGTGAATTACATACTTTTAATTCCTTATCACATTTATTCCATAAATTTACCCCTTTGACAGATAAACACCTACTTTTTACATTAGTTCTTGCCCTTACTTTTTTAAACATATACCATCCTCTTAGATTATACTGACTTTCTCTTATTTTGAACAGCCTCTGAATAAAATTTGGAAGTAAATTATTATAAACTTTGTACGTTAACTGTGATGTATATAAATCAACTAAATCTACAAATTTTAATGCATGTAAATTAATAAACAATTTATTTGTTGTTAACAAGTTGTGTTAACGAGACGGGACTAGAATGTTTTTTGAGGACTATCGAACATTCAAAATACATCCTATAGGCTAAGTTAACTGTCTTGTCTTTCAAAATGTGCATCCCTGTCATTGGATTGCAATCGGATAAGGACGTTTACATATCTAGTCTCAGTATGGCAGCCGCAGTGGACGGATAGGCTACCAAAATGCGAACTAGTGATCTGAAACAATGGCCTTAGCACCCGAAGGGTTAGGGATAGGGTGACCAGGGGCCTCATTTATAAAGCGTGCGTATGCTCAGATTTAATCTTAGAGTGTGTGTACGCTTAAATCCACGCCAACGCTCATATTTGTAAAAACTGCCTTTGACATGGAAAAGTGCTTAGCGCCACATCAGGGTCTGAGCAGATGTATGCACTTTTTCTTGTTCGAGTACTGCAGGTTTTTTTAAATGTAAGCTGTTCTTGCAGCTCGCTGTTCTAAATGAAAGAATTTGGATGATGCCTGGTGATCTTTTACATGTTAATGACATTAATTAGGAGTCGTTTACAAGGCAGAGAGTTGAAACCATTCATTTGCGTGCAAGTTCAAGATCATTTGCAATTCATACTTTTCACATCTGAAAGAGAAGCGTACGTGCATTTTCTGTACATACATTCATTTTAAGAATCACACGTACATATATTTGAGAAATGATCGTAAGATCAATTTTAGGATGGTTTCTGCGCAACATTTTATAAATGAGTCTCCAGACGTCACATTTTTCCCGGGAGTCACAATTCGTTGTCGATTAGCTTAAAGTTAGTGAAGGCGGGATAGGCGGAATCGTGCTGATAGAAGTGCTCTCTCTCGCGCACACTCCACTTCTTCAGTTCTCACACAGCGCGCGATCAGTTCTCAGTGCTCAAATACACATACAGCAGTCCAATTGTCTATCGTGTAGAGTATCTCATGTAAATACAGTCGGTTATGGCTTAAGTGAACATAAACAGGTGGGTGAAAACTGAATGTCAGTATTACATGCATGCATGTCTTAAATCAGGGTTTCCGCGGGTTCTTAAAAAGTCTTAAAAAGTTTTAAATTTAGTTGTATCAAATTTAAGGCCTTAAAAAGTCTTAAATTGTACAAGAAAGTCTTAATTATGATTTCAAGAGGTCTTAAATTTGGAGACGGAAAGACAATAATTGCGATATGGCTGAATGTGACGATTAAACTTCAAAAGGCTATGATTTGATTAAATAAACATGAGCGCTGCAAGTTCAAAGTCCGGTGCTGCGCTGCTTTGTGTTCTGTCTTTACTGGAAAACTCTTATATTTCAGCCAAACGCGACACCTGCTGGCAGAGAATGAATCAGTTAACATAGCTTAAACTAGAGTGCGTGCGATTCAGTCTATTAAAATACATTTAGACTGATCACATAATTTAAGATATGGGGGCAGAAAATGTATAGCCTATATTTATATCATTTCATATAGTTAATATCACACGAAGAGTGCCATTTTTTTTTTTTTCTCTCCAAAAATCAGCATGATTACAAATGTGATACTGATTTTATGCAACAGTTCAATAAACAAGAGGTTAATATTAAGAGACTTACGTTTTAGACACCATATTGGCTTTTTTGCTCTATTTCTACAACAAAAATAATTCCAAACACAGCCACAGCACTGTTTTGTGTCTCTGAGCAACGTGCGGTGTTTCGTTCCTGAATGAATCAAACGTTTAAATGATTCGGTTCAGTCGCAATGACTCACTTATTAACGCTGACTTACTGCCGCCTATTGGTCGTTTTAATTTCACATTTAAAGTATCTTCATTTTTTTAAATAATTTCAAACATCAGTTTTCAACGTTTTAAGTTTCAAATATCAAAACATCATTTATGCATTTGTAACTGTGCAGGTTAGCATTCTATGTCCCTCTGAGCTGCATTAAAGAGTGTGTAAATACATCTAAATGCCACTTCAGATGCATTGCAAAGATAAATTTTGTTGATACTGATTTCATTTGCTTGGTAACAGCCCAAATGCAAGAATTTGACTCAAAAGATGATGCACACTTTTAGAAAAAATGGCTGAAAGGTAAAAATGCCCATAAAACTTGTTGGAAAAGACTAATTTCTATCACTGCTGTGAACTGACCACACAGAATATGAAGAATATCAAAAAAGGAGTCACCTGTCCATGGTAATCTTTGAGATACCAGCACAATAACACACTCAGCAAAATATCATCTAATTATCGTTATCGATAAAATCCCAGAAAATATAGAGATTCATGTTGCAACATGCACACCCCTAATTCATGTTATTTAATTTATATAATAATTTATTGATAATAATTGTTGAAATCAATATTATTAATACTTTTGACTTATCCATTTTCTTAAAAATGGTGTAAAGGCTGAAATGTAAAGTTTATCATTTTACACAACTTTTTGTTTTTGTGAAAACTTGTATCTGAATTGTAAATTATGCTTTTTACAGTCATTTTACAGTTTAATATGGTACTATAGACATTGCTCTATCCCGCTCATATGGTATTAATTTTATTTGTGCAGGTCTTAAAAAAGGTCTTAAAAAGTCTTAAATTTGAGCTTAAAAATCCTGCAGAAACCCTGTAAATGGGCAGCATTCCTAATTAAATACCTATCGATGTCAATGCTAACCAACAAAAGATGTTAAATAAATGTATACTGTACATGTTAAGTAAACCTAATGTAACTTAAAAATGAGTTTAATTTGTATCTCTACCCAAAAATGAAAATTGTCATAATTTATTCCAGTTTTTCCAAATTCAATCCTTGATTTGGTCTAAGGAGAGAAGAATTAATGACTATTTTTGTTTGAAGACTACATATAAAATAGCTACCAAAATAAATTTTGGTAACTGCAGTTTGACTAAACGTAATGACTAAACGCTGACAAAAATGCAATGACTTTTCGTTGACTGAAACTAGACTAAAACTATGAAAGACTCAAATAACTAAAATGTGACTAAGACTATTAAGCATTTTCATCTCAAGATAAAGACCAAGACTAAATCAAAAATGCCTGTCAAAATTAACACTGCTTCGTAGCATCTTTATCGTTTGGTTTCTGTGTAGACCTGCGCTTTCACCTCTCTCGTAAACACTACAAGCACGAATCTGTGGCGGGGCTAAACAGGCAGCGATGTAGAAGCAGGCGTTGCTCATCTTCTGTAGAGGCAGCACTTATCTACAGTATTACATGATAGAGTGGCACATTCCACAAGCTGTCGTTTTGGCAGACTGGCTTCAATATAAGCTGTTTTTAGACTAACGAGAAAGTTTTGAGTTCTGAAACTTACATGATGTTTTTATAGTACAATGACCTCTTATATGTCAAAGGATCAAGGGAATTTTGGTTTCTCAGTTCATGACCCCTTTAAAGTTTTCCTTTTTCATTTCCCTTTTCCACACACCTCACCTTCTTCTCATCAGGCAAATATGGAGGCAAGAAAACATGACATGGCTCTTGTTAGCAATAATATTTTTTTTCCAGTGTAAAAGTTTCTCAGATCTTGGAATGAAATCCCTTTTGCAGGTAATGACCTCTTGGAATGGATCCAGAGGTTAACTTGGACAGACAATTTGGGAAATTTGTTCAAAAGACTACTCCAATTTAATGACATAATAGTGCACTTAATAAGACCTGGCTTTCTGCACGTTGGTTGGGTAGAGTATGCTCGTGTATCCAACTCTTTTTTTAACTTAGCCAGAAACTCGTTCTTATGTCCGTGCTCTAAACCAAAGTTTTTCGTCTCCACGCCGGCCAAAATTCCCTTCTGGAAGTGCACGACTTGAAGTTGAACTCGGCATTAGAGTAGGGCAGTGTGGAGGAGAGCGCCAGTGCTGGGCTTTCCCCTGCTCTCTGAGGAAAGGCAGACAGCCCAGCTTGCTAAGAATCCCAAGCTTCCCACAATCCCTCAGTGTTCCCTCCCATGATTTGTTTGACACGAGCAGCCTCAAGCCCAGTGCAGTGACCGTGGAGTGACCTTACAGACATGGCCGTAACAGACCAAGTAGTGGCTGGATCACCAAAAATAAAACTGCAGGGAAGAAACAATGTGTTGTTTGTACTATTTTAGTTTTGTGACTATTGCCACTTTCATTGACTACGAAAGTAAAAAGGAAACAGACTTATGGGGGGAATAGAAGTGGTACAAAGACCAGATTCAAACCTGCATTTCCCATATGACCAGAAAGGCTCAATGTAGACTGCTGTTCAAAAGTTTGGAATCAGTAAGATTTTTAATATTTTTTAATGGAGTCTCTTATGCTCATCAAAGGCTGTATTTATTTGATCAAAAATGCAGAACAAACAGTAATATTGTGAAATATTATTGCAATTTTTAACATTGGTTTCCTATTTTAATATACTTTAAAGTATAATTTATTTCTGTGATTCAGTACTGAATTTTCATCTGCTATTACTCCAGTCTTCAGTGTCACATGATCCTTCAGAAATCATTCTAATATGCTGATTTATTATTAGTGTTGAAACTGTTGTGCTGTTTAATATTTTTTTGGAACCTGTGACACGTTTTTCTTTGATTCTTTGATGAATAAAAAGTTAAAAATAACAGCGTTTATGCAAAATAGAAATCTTTTCTAACAATATAAGTCTTTACTATCACTTTTTTATCCATTTAACACATCCTTGCTGAATGAAAGTATTAATTTCTTTAAAAAAGAAAAAGAAAAAAATTACTGACCCTTATTATTCAGCTTTTGAATATTAGTCTATATTGTAACACATAATTTCTTTTTAACTTTTTATTTATCAAAGAATCCTAAAAAAAAAGTATCATGGGTCCCAAAAGATATTAAGCAACACAACTGTTTCCAACAGTGTTCATAAATCAGCATATTAGAATGATTTCTGAAGGATAATGTGACACTGAAGACTGGAGTAATGATGCTGAAAATTCAGATTTGATCACAGGAATAAATTATATTTTAAAGTATATAAAAATAGAAAACTGTTATTTTTAATTTGCAATAATATTTCACAAAATTACTGTTTTTTCTGTATTTTTGATCAAACATATTAAAAACTTTAAAAAAGCATTAAAAATCTTACTGATCCTAAACTTTTGAATGTCAGTGTAGGTGTTAGCAGCTGGCCACAGATCCAAAAAAATGTCACATTTCTCTCAGAATCTGTCAGATGTTAAAAGAAATAAAATGAAAACCAAATAATGGTGGTCAGAATTTGTAGAATTTAATTTGATGTAGGTGGAAAAACTGTCTGAATGAGTCACATACAGGTCCGCTAGACTTTTGGCTGGACCCAATCGTGACTGATCACTTTGGCTCCTGTTGCCTGGATGAAGCGTCTGAAAGGCTGCACAATGGTGTGTGGAAATCCGCTTTCTGCTCGAGCCAAACCCAAGAGGAGGATAAAGCCATAACAAGGGGCTTTAGTTCAGGTGATGGCTGACCTGTTGAGAAGAAGGGGGAGGGAGAATTGTAATTACCTTTATTGAGTGCAGCCTCATTTGACTGACAGCCGTAACAAAAGGAGGAATGAGGGAAGTAGAAAAATGGAGAATGAAGGGGAAAAAGATACAGGCGAAGGCTAAAGTAGAGCATACGAGATGCGGATCTGCAACTGACTTAGCTCTTTGCTGTGCTGGAGCCACAAAACGCTGGCCCAGACTTTGCTGGGAGGTCCAGTGATTGACTGCCAGGAGACTTTCGGCACTGCGAGAGGGTGGAGGGACAGAATACCTGAGCCATGAGGGAAGAAGGGGCCTTTCCTCCTGTCCTAGATCTGAGCTGGCACACGAAGACACAGTCATCCACTAATACTGTAATTAGGCCTGATTTGTAGCCAGGAGGGTGCGGACCAACACGGTCATGAGACCTTTAATTTGACCAGACAAATTAGAGATATAGACATAATAGGCAGGAGTTGTGGGCTCAGATGAGAGCTCAGATTTCAAGCCAGGAGTGTTCTAGATTGCAGTGGCCTTCATGACCGTGAGCTGTCTACTTAGACAGCATTTTAAGGCATCATAAGTGTGCTCCCACTTTGAAGCCTGTTACAGAAAGTCCAAGACCATATGCTGCTCTCATTTTGGCCAAATATTGAAGGGATAGTTGACCCAAAAATGAAAATTCTGTCATTAATTACTCACCCTCTTGTCATTCCAAACCCATAAGACCTTCGTTCATCTTTGGAACACAAATGAAGATATTTTTTATGATATCCGAGAGCTTTCTGACCCTCCATAGAGAGCAACGCAACTACCACGTTCAAGGCCCAGAAAGGTAGTAAGGACATCATTAAAATAGTCCATGTGACATCAGTGACACTGTGGTACTTTCGTTAACATGTGTCGAAGATTGACACAGAAGAGAAGAAATTGTTGATTAAAGTCGTTACTTTTGTTTTCTTTGCGCAGAAAAAGTATTCTCATAGCTTCATAAAATTACGATTGAAGCACTGATGTCACATGGACTATTTTAACGAGGTCTTTACTACCTTTCTGGGTCTTGAACATGTCAGTTGCGTTGCTGTCTATGCAGGGTCAGAAAGCTCTTGGATTGGACATGAGGGTGAGGAATTAAAGACAGAATTTTCATTTTTGGGTGAACTATCCCTTTAAGGTACCTTCACATTTTCTCCAGAGAAGGAAATCCCATGTAGTGTGGCAAATTTGGTGGAAAATTCATCCAAAATGGCAAATAACAGAAAACAAATGTTGACTATAAATATACCCAAAATTCACTCAAGGAAATGATTAATGTGATTGTCATTCGAATGTTTTTTAAGTCTGATGCATTTCAGCTTTTTTCCCTCAGCTATGTGGTGAATATGGGCTTGATCGACAAGCTGTACGGTTGCTTCCTGTCCATACAAGGACCGATTGACGAGAGTCCCAAGATGGCTGCTTTTCTCGAGCAAGCCACAGCTTTCCTCCATGGGATGTGCAAGTTGTGTTTTGCTGTGACTGGTCGGTGAGTAGTTTCTAATGTTACTTTACTTCATTTTTGTCTCCATCAGTGTCATCCATTCTTTGAAATGCCCCTCCAGTCCACTTACAAAAAGTAGCAGGGCATATCTTTAGAATATTTTGGTATTCTTTGAATTGCTTTTGGATTACCAGTTACCATTTTAGTTATTCAGTACTATAGAGTTCTCAAAGTTCAATCATACTACAATCACTGTACCATAATGCATCCACAGTATCTATTTATAGTGCTTGCACCCTTCCCAAACATCCCCAGACCAGTAGATAACCTCATTCCTATCTAAATGAATAGTTGAAGTCCACTGTAGTTTTGTTGTTCATATGTCTGAAGAGGTGCAGACCAGAGACAGCAGCCCCATCAATCAGTAGCTCATTTCCCAGTGTCTGACTCTATAGCCCTGCAGAGCCTGTGCTGATAGTCATCTAGCGGCCCCGCAGCTCTGTTTCCCTGCACTGTAAACTCCTGCCTGAGGCCCACCCACGTGTGTGCGTCGGAGTGCGTTTGTGCATGCACAACTGCTGACAGAGGCTAACCACACAGTCACAGCTTGTGATATCCCACCTTTAACCTCTGACCCTGACTTGCAGAAAAGACAAATCACTGTGATGCTGCACTGTTGCTTTCGACATACGTTAAATTGCACTCTAAACATTTCGGAGTTTCTGTACATTGTGAAAACATGATCGAACACAAGAAATGTGATGTTGAAAAAATGTATATTTTGTCTGGGCCTGATTGTAAGGTGTGATAAAAGGTAGGAAGAAAGTGATACTGAAATATATTCAACCATCTCCACTGCGTTTCAGTCCCCGACTATAGTCTGAATGAGTCCTTGCATTTGCACAAATTCATGTTTCAGTCCATTCCACTTGGATTTTGGAGTTTCTTCAAAGGTCATAGCTCCTCCTTTATTGGCCAGCTATGTTCTGTTCCAGCTGTTGCATGTTATAACGCCACCCAGCTGGTTATGACAACTCCAGTGTCTCTCCCAACATCCTTTGGCTTCTGACACTGAATATCTGTGAGAAACTCCAGTGCCAGTTCTTCTCTTTAATAGTCCTGCTCAGCAGCATAATCAGCATCTTTCATAATCAAGTCAAGGCTCCATTCCGTCATTCTTCACTATGCTGAAGGCCAGGAAGTTGTCCCTTTGTGGTTCGTGTTAGACATTTCCGAGTTGCTCTGCTCACTTGCAGTTGTCAGACCCAGGGATTTGTTCTTACAGCGTGTGCTTTGTGTTTCTGTCACCGACTACCAGTGTATTTGGTGGGATTAAATATCGATGGTCATCAACGCCAATAAAAGTTTGTCAAGGAGCGCTTGTGCTGAGCTAATGACGACGTGTTAGCCTATGAGTTGTGGCTTGTGTTGCAGTCAGAATAGTTTGAAATTGTGGTGTATCTGCTTGTTCTGCTTTGGATCAGGGGACTTTCTTTTTTAAATTAACTAATGGGGGTTTTCCTTGCTACAGTATAAAGCAGGAGTGCACAATCCTGCTTCTGAAGATCTACCTTCCTGCAAAGTTTCTGTTCCAATACATCTGGCTGCAGTTTTTTAGGACTCCTAAACCTTGATAATTGGAACAGGTAAGTTTGGTCAGGGTTGGATTCAAATCAACAGAAGCAAGACTGAGCACTCATGGTGTAAAGCAAAAAGAAGGTTTTGGGAGAGAGACCAGGAAAGGAGTCAGGAAATGGTTCAGGACGTATTTGGATCCTGACTCCATTCCGTCCAAGCGCCTTGACTATATGCCAAGGTATCATGGATCCAGCAGAGTTTTAGGCACCTTGGGCCTAAATGGCAAATTAGCGTTAGAGCGCAATTCCATAAATGCGCCATTTGGAGGGGAAAATTCTGCGCATGATTTACTGACAATGCGCACATTAAAGAACACAGACGCAGCCAGATCATTTCCATAATGACCAGTGCAATCTGCCAAGAGCAGTGCAAATTACCGCCTGCTTTAAGACATACTTTTTTGGGCGTTAAATAATGGCGCAAATACCAGTAATTTGACGAGCGCAAACATTAGTAAATCGCATTGCGTGATTCATTTTAATACTCTCCTCCCATAAATTTTACATCTGAAAGGGAAACTCCTACAAATACATATTCAATAAGGTGCAAAAATAACTGCGTCCGTGCCTTTTCAGTGCTAATTCTTCACTGCGCATCTTTAGTAAATCCTGACAGTACTATTTTAGTGCCAAAAGACTTGTTTGCACTGGCACAAGCTGTTTGCCGTTTTCCCTCAAGGAAATCATTTCATGGCAAATCAAAGTTCCAGATATATTTTGTCTCGTCCTCTTTAAATCGAGTAGACAGTAACAGCATTACCACAGGTTTAGCTGTAAGCATGGATTAATCAGACGATGCTGATTTGGGGTCAGTGGTTAGGCTCAGATTGCCTCTGTCAGGCCTTTCACTTTCATCCCACTCCGCTGTCTCCTGTTTCGGTGTCAGGAGATGTGAAGTACGTCATGCACAGTCACTCTGTGAGAACCAAGTCTTTGTTCCCTCATGTAGACACTGATCACGACTGTCGGCGGATGCTGCCCTTCTCCTCTGAACTGAGACCAGTTCTGGGTATTTTCTTACGCCGGTTAAGGTTAAACATAGATGAGGGGCGCAGAGCCGAGATCAGTCGTACTTCCACCCGGAAGCTTATTCCCGAGTAGCCGATCTCTTGCACTTGCTGTGACCTCATTGCCGAAGGTGAGGTTTCCCCCTCACCGAGCTTGACACTTCTTTCCCCCCTTGGCTTACCAAAAGGTCTGTTTCCCCTCCAGTCCACTTGGTGTAGTGTTCACGGATGTATCCTCAACTGCAATGTGACACCTTGTAGAACCTGCCCCTTTTGTGCTGTTTAGGGATCAGCCCTTGATGCCAAAATCCAGACTCTTGCTGCTGAGACTGTAATGGAAGATCTTGTCTCAGATCAGCCTTAAGGAGCGCTTCTGCTCAGACCCTCAGGGGTATGAAGTTACCAATCCTGTTAATCTGCAGGGTGTTGTCCTGACTGAGACGCACAAACACGCTGCTGTAAATCTGGTAAGATGGGTCTTAATTAAATGTGCTGCAACACAAGATGGCCAGAGAATGAGGTGAGTTTGCATAGTTGTGGAGTCAGTGCTATTGGCTGACAGATGGATGTCCAAGTTCCTAGGCTTCCCTCCGCTTTGGCACTTCTGTTGCTGTGTGGAGCTCCAGGATGGTCATTGGTGTATGAGATGTTTGGACGGTCAGCATCATTGCTTAAAGGCTTAACTTCCCCAAGATCCACTTGATCAGTCTGTGGTTTGTCACATTTATAGATGAAGTCCTTACCTCACCTCTACATCCATCTCTGTCTACACTATAGACATTCATTCTGTATATCTGGCAAATACATTCTGTCCATCTCTTCAAACATTCTGTACATTCATTCTATCTATATGTTTGTCACATTGTATTTGTCTTTGTACATGTATTCTTTATATCTGTCCACATCTCTCTATACGTTCTCTACATTTGGCCACCACATTCTATCAAATTCTATACATTCCGTATTTTCATTCTAATCATTTGGCCACAGCATTCTGTTTTGCTCTCTACATTCTACACATTAGTTCTGTACATTTGTCCAACACATTTGTCCATCTGTCTATGCATTCTATGCATTTATCCTATATCTCCCCACTACATTCTGTCATCACTATGCATTCTGTACATTCATAATTTACGTTTGTGCACCAAGTTCTATCCATGACTCTACACTTCTACACATTAATTCTATACATTAATTTCTTATATCTATTCAGTTATACACCTCTCTATAACATTCTATGCATTCATGTTTCACAACTGCCATCACATTCTTGCTATACATCCTATAGTCATTTCATAAATCTGCCCACCACATTTTGCATTCATACTGTACATCTGTCCATCACACTCTATCCATAACATAGATAACATTATCCACTACATTTTATCCATTTCTCAATATATTCTTAATATATTCATCTGTCAATCACATTCTGTCCATTTTATACATCATCTATTGTCTTGTCTCCCCATGCACTACACTCTGTTCATGCATTTAATGCATCTATTATCACATTTAGTCCATCTAAGTATACATTCTATGCATTTATTCTATACTTCTGTCCAGTGCTGGGTGGATTACTTACAAACTGTAATCCATTACTGATTCCAGATTACATGACAAAAATTGTAGTTAGTAACGTAATTCATTACATTACTCATTTTAGGTAATGTAATCAGACTACTTTTAGTTTACTTTGGACCTAACTTGTTTATAACATTGATTTAAATAGAATAACCTTTTATTCCATTAGTTATTATTACAACATGAAGTGCATTAAACATTATATTTACATCAAGGTTTCCCAAACAGGGGTTTGTCTGTTTAATGAAAAGCTAATAATGAATTAAATCATAAAAATTTCAAATCAAAATAAATCATTTAATGACAACAATCAAAATACATGCAAAAATACTGTGAACATGGAAATGTGTTAATTATTAACTTATTACCTTAAAATCTGAGTGATAATTTAAATAAAAATATCAGTTTTGCATCAGTAGTTGATGCAATGTTGAAGTGTTGAGAAAACACTTCTTAAAATTGAAATGATTTTTGTAAATTCAGTGGTCAAATGCTTGTGTGGTCTCTTAATTTTCATTGTAATTATAGTCACCTGACTAGTTACTGCTCTTTGTCTGAATGTCCACAAAACTGGAAGACTTTCTGAATATATATAAGTGGTAGGATTCTAAAAAGGAATATGTAAAAGATGAAAAAGAAGAATTAAGGAGACTTAATAAATTATGAATAATTTATTGCTATTGTATGTGTATTATGTAATTATGTAATCAATAAAAAAGTAACTGTGGTCTGATGACTACACTTTACACAATATATATGTACACACATAGCCCCTTTTCTTTCTTCTCCTGTATCTCTATTTTACTACTTCTTTCTTTGTGTCTTTTTCTCTGATCTCCAGTCTCTGATCTCAGGCTCAGAAGTTTAAAGTCTTTCCTATCTCTCCTCATATATTAGACCACAGCCATCCTCACTGTGTCGTTGTGTTAATTCCTGAGTCAGGCAGGGCCAAATGTTAGCAGTTAAGCATATCTGCCCCATAGGCATGTTTCACAGATGGGGCTTGCCTTCGTTATTTATATCAGAACGGACAGGCTCTTGTCTAGCAAGTAAATCAAGAAGCCGCGGGGACCAGACATCCCACACTCCCCTACATCCTGGGTTTTCGGTTTTTGTGGCTTAAGCAAGTAACCAGCAGCACCTCAGGTTCTGATTCTTTCAGACCACACCTTTTGCCACACTGTGCACCATACAACAGCCCTGTGCACTGCTGAGTTTGTTTGAAAGGCAAGTGATTCAGATTGAAAGGTGCATAAACATGAGGAACCTTATTTGTACAGGCCTACATATGATACAATGAGAAGCACCTTTTCCTTGCTGATAGAATAACAACATTTCTGACCCTGATTTGTTTTTCATTTCTTGAGTGTCAGTCACTGGTTAACGGGTATTACCTGTTGAACAAAGTGGTCTTTTGTACCACATCATGTGTGATTGATGTTGTTTGAGGATATTTGAGTAAGAGTACTTTCTTACATAACGGCATGTGCTTTTTCTGAATGCCTGTTGCTATCTGTTCATTTAGGTTATGTTCAGATTGGCATACTGCCTACTATTTGTAAAAGAAGTATACAGTGTTTATGCTGTGAAGTGTATGCAATTTTTATATGGATGAAGCATCTGCATAATCTGCTACAGAATCTACAGATCACAATAAAGAATAAAAAAGTCTTACATTTTTAGATTTGTAAAATCTATAAAAACAAATTTTTATCTAAATCATTTTGTCAAAAAATTCTTTAACTTATTATTTTTGTTGTTGTTGTTGTTGAAATAGTAGTAGTATTTGTTCATTGTTATTATTAATAACAATAATAGTTAGAATTAAAAAGAGTTAAATAGATTTTATCATTTATTATTATTATTATAGCAGAATGATAAAAAAAAAATAACAATAATAATAATTTTGGCAGCATGAGTTATAGATTTTAATAATAATTTTTTTATTATTATTATTATTATTATTATTATAGCATAATGATAAATACAGCTGGTTTAAAAATAATAATAATACTTTTAATATAATACGTTGTTGTTGTTGTTGTTGTTGTTGTTGTTGTTGTTGTTGTTGTATTTTTTGGCACCATGAGTTAAATTGATTTTAATAATAACAATGTTTTAGCAGCATGAGTTAAATATATTTTACTACTACTACTACTACTATTATTATTATTATTATTATTATTATTATTATTATTATTATTATAGCAAAATTATAAAATAAATAAAACTAGTTTAATAATAATAATATTTTTGGCAGCATGAGTTAAATAGATTTTAATAATAATAATAATAATATTTTTAGCAGCATGAGTTCAGCATAGATTTTAATAATACTAATACTACTACTGCTGCTACTACTACTACTAATTGTTGTTGTTATTAGTATTATTATTATTATTATTGTTATTATTACAGCAGAATGACAAAATAAATAAAATTGATTTTGTAATAATAATAATACTTGTGTTTTTTTTGTTTTTTGTTTTTTTTTTGGGCAGCATGAGTTAAATAGATAATAATAATAAAAATAATTAAAAAGTGGAAATTGCATAATAACCATATTACAATTTTTTCACCCTCCAATTCTCGTTCTCAGTTCCTTGAGCATCTTTGACAACAAACGTCAGGACCCCACCGGTTTGACGGCCCTCCTGCAGAGCACCGACCTGGTGGGCGTCCTTCACATGCTGTACTGCATCCTGCTCCACAGTGCCCTCCCTGACTCTCTCTCAGCCGGCCCCGTGGGCCCCCAGGAGCCTTACAGCCCCGCCGTCATCCAGGTGGCCCTCCAGGGACTGCGCTTCCTCAACACCTTCGCCCTGCTGGACCTCTCAGCCTTTCAGGTATTACTTTCCGATGTGGCTCCTGTATGTTATAGATGTGTTAAAAAATTTAATGAAAATCACTGACAAATCTTCAGGGTAAATATTTATTTAATTAGTTAGCACACTAAATTTCTAGGTTTTTAGGGCCCGACTTGAGCACACTGAGAAAAAAGAATCTGGCTCAAGTGTTTTATAGAGTCCAGAAGACCATGTTTACCTTCTGAAAAGTGATGAATAACCTTTTTGCTCTGGTCCTGTTTACAAACTGTGAGATCCTGCCTCTTTGATTCAAAGCGCTGCAGAAGGATGCTTGTGTGTGACCATCTCTTTTGTGGTATGCTGTCCATCCTGTTAGAGTAGTTCAGCTCTCTGAAGCCACCCTGTCTGCTTAAAGTAATGCCGCACAGCTTGTTTTCTTCCAAACGCAGCAGTCAGACCATTGGTTTGGCCTTCAGCTAGCAGCAGATACGTTGGCCCCATCCTTCAGACAGACATTCTGAAAGTAATAAAAAGCTCCTGGGCTCTCGTTAATGGCTGTGTATAGGTTTGTCTGCGCACACAAACGCGGACCGGAAAGACATAAGCCTCAAGCTAATGGTCCAGCCAGGGTTTCCTCCAAATGCCCTCAGAGCTACTGGTAGGATATCAGTGTTTCTTCACAGAACAAAGTTTACCCGGTGGATGTGAACACACCTGACCTCTGACCCCGGGCCAGTCATGTTGAAAGCTCCGGGTGAGTAATGCGGACGGAGAGTGGCGTAACGTGCACAGGCTCCGGTCGTACTTCAGCCGGCATGATAAAGAGACAAGAACGGTATCGCTAGGCTAAATCGTCATGTAAACACCTAGGCGTGAACGAGGTGGGTGGAAAACCTATGAATTACTTCAGCGTGTTGCTGTAGATATTCTGCGTCTCTCACGCTTTTTCAGTTTCTCGTGCCAACTATTCAAAACAGCTGGGAATCAGGATGATAGGACATTCTAATTAATCTTAAGAAAATGTACTAATGATGAGCAGTTGGAAAGATCCTGATTTATTGTTCAAAAAGTGTATTCTATATACACTGTATTCTTCTCCTCTTTTTACTTGGGTTTCAGCTTTAACTTTGGTTATACCCACATAGAAAAAAAATGTGGGTATAACCATCTTCAACACAAGATGGAAGGTACCAGCACCAATTCTGGACAATGCAGTAACATTATTTCATGAGATGTCCACCGTGAGCTAGAGTCTCATTGAGGTGGCGTTTCATACGCCGGTTTAGCTCTTACCAGACTGAATGTATAAGTATGGCCCTATAGACTAGGTCTTGTTGCGTAGTAGCAGGGCTACTAGACAAAACACAACCTAAGGTTTTAATTGTTCTATATATTTTTTTCTGCTTTTTGATAATCGAGCGTAATCTAGTCCTTTCATATAATATAGGTCAGCTTGTGGCATGTAGGCGTTTCTTTGGCCTTGGGTGGCGCATTCAGAAAACTCCAAAACTAAAAACTCAATTATTGCTTTTTTATTTTCAATTAAGTGTTAATGCTTATGATTAATTGTTTAACACAGTTACTTTTTTTATTTTGGTTTCCAAAATTCTAAAATTTAAAATCTGGTTTTGTTTTGTTTGGCTTGATTTGATTTGATTTGATTTGATTTGTATGGAAGCCTTTTCCACCACTGTAAGAATTAAAAAAAGGTAATTTCAAAAAAGTTTTTTCTCACAATTGCGAGTTTACATCTTGCAAATCTGATTTTTTTTTCACAGAATTGCATAATACAAATTAGCAGTTCTGACTTTTTTATATTTCTGAATTGTGAAATATATAAACTCACAGTTCTGACTTTTTTTCTCAGAATTGCATGATATAAACTCGCATTTGCGAGAAAAAAGTCTCAATTGCGAGATATAAACTCAATTCTGAGGAAGTCACAATTCTGACTTTGTTTTTTATATTTATATTTTTATAATTTCTGAGTTTATATCTCGAAGTTGGGAGTTTTTTCTCACAATTGAGACATTGTCTCGCGATGCTGTATTTTTTTCTTGAATTTCTGACTTTATATCTCAATTCTGACTTTTTTCTCAGAATTACGAGTTTACATCTCGTAATTCTGACTTTATTTCTTGCAGTTGCGAGTGTATATCTCACAATTCTGAGAAAAAAAGTCAATTGTGAGATAAAAATTCACAATTACCTTTTTTATTTTTTTTTTATTTTTTATTCAGTAGCGGAAACGGGCTTCCATAAGTTTTTGTTGTGTGGTTTTTTTGTTTTGTGTTTTGGTTTGGATTGATTCGATTTTTTTTTTTTGTTGTTGTTCTGTTTTGTGTTTTTATTTATTTTTTTTTTTTGTTGTGGGGGTACCTCTGTCCAGCAAATGAATGTCATCCTCACAATCTAGACACTATAATTACACACAGTACTTTGAATTTATTGTGTTAACTAAAAATTCCATTTGTTCACAATTTAATATTTACATCATTTGCTGGCCTTTCAATAGTGTTATTAACGTGCTGCGTCCTAACAACAGCGATTCTCAGAGTTGGTTGTACGCTGCACTGGCAGTTCAGACAGACCGTCCGTTGTGATGCAAACCCATCGTCTTGCTCCCATTACATAGGCTGAGAATTTCAGGTATTGTTGTTTGTGGTAGTTTAGACTCTCCATCTCATAACACTCTCCAACCCAGCAGAAAATGTCAGTAGTTTCAGTGCTGACCCTGAGGCGTTCAGTCATGTTGACATGTTTAATAAATACTGTCTCTAGAGCAGCAGATAGCATCTCTTTAGTTTGAGGGAACTGGGGGGTCTTGAGGTGGGACTACTGATTCCAGAACCACTTCGACCTTCACAAGCAACAAGTTTCACCTTCTCTTGCACTGAGAAAAGTTCACCCTCATGATGTTCCAAACCTGTATGATTTTCTTTCTTCTCATAACATAAAAGTCAACAGTCTCCAGTGTTGTTTTGGATGCTATTCACTTAAAAACCATTCTCCAAAGCCAATCTTCTATTGTGTTCGGAAGAAGAACGAACGAAGTCATATATTTTTGGAACGACATGAGCATCAGGAAATGTTCAGTAAGTTTTAATCTCTGTGTGATCTATTCCTTTAATAGTGTCAAAATCCTTGTATTGCACAGAAACTTCTTTTCCAAGTGCTATTCCCTGACTCATCCTCTGATCAGGTTGTGATGTATGTTTCTGTTGTGTCCAGTGTGTTTTAGGAGCGGAGGGTCTGTCTCTGGCCTTCAGACACATCGTGAGTTCTCTGCTGTGGTACTGCTCTCAGCATAGCTCCGAGGAGCTGCTCCATGAGCTCATCATCTGCGTCGGCTACTTCACTGTCAACCACCCAGACAACCAGGTAGGATTACCTTCATTACTGTCATGTAATGTGCAGGCATGCCAATACGTTTGTTTCATGAATACATATGGTATCATGATTATATATTGATGCATTTTTAGTATATTAAGCATTCTTATCAAATACACCCACACCAAAAATATAGTTTTAATCAGCAAAGATGCATTAAATTGATCAAAAGTGACAGTAAAGACATTTAAAATGTTACAAAAGATAAATGTTGTTCTTTTGAACTTTCTATTCATCAGAGAATCCTGAAAAATTTATATTATATATAAAATATAAAGCAGCACAACCGTTTTCAGCATTTATCAAATCAGCATATTAGAATGATTTCTGAAGGATCATGTGACACTGAAGACTGGAGGAATGATGCTGAAAATTCAGCTCTGCATCACAGGAATAAATTACATTTTAAAATATATTCAAATAGAAAATAGTTATTTTAAATTGTAAAAATTATTTCACATTATTGCAGTTTTTACTGTATTTTTGATCAAATAAATTCAGCCTTGGTGAGCATAAGATTTCAAAAATTGCAAAAACCTGCTAATAGCTGCTAATATTTTGTTTAAAATAATAATTATTATAATGAAAATAATATAAAAAATATTTTTTACCACAGTGAATCGAATATGATGTTTTAAATTTTTCATGTTACGTTAATTTTATATTGGATGATAGTTTATGTAACATCTAATATTGACAAAAAATAGTGAATTACAATGCTGCAAAAAGTCAATAATAAAGCAAAAAACAAAAAAGGTTCATTTGTATCATATTTGTGGAAGGTGCTGTGTAGATCAGTGTTATTTTGGTGTCATTAAGATACAATTATAGTTTTTATTACTATTGTGAATTACTTATTATTCTGGATATTTTGTTTTCATTTAAATTTTAAAGGTTTATTAGTTTTGTTGTGTGTTTTTGTCATTTTATTTTATTTTTTTTTACTTTTTTAAATATCTATATATAGTTTTAAATAATATTTCAGTTTTAGTTATTTTAGTACATCAAGTTCAACTAAATGAAAATGAGAAATGTTCTCTTATCAGCAACTAGCTGAAATAAACAGTAGTTTGCAGATAGTGCTTCATACAGTATCTGAAGGCATATTTTTAGCACTGTAAAAGATCCTTTCCTCTCCATCACTGAGGTGTGTATAATGTTTGGCCGTCATTAGATCAAAAGCAGGTGTACTTTTCTCCTTACAAACAACCAACACGATAGCAACAAAAGGAGGCTGTTGAATAATGCAGCGACTTTGCCACCTCTGTTGACTCTGCGGCGTGTAGCGGGACCAGACATTGTTATCCGCCGCCTGGCAGTTGGCCCGCTCTTTGTTGGGCCCTGGTGGAGGGGGGAAGGGGGCTGTACTCACCTGGCAGCACAGATCACAGATCAGCCTGGCATGAAGAAATGGGAGTTCCTGATACTCTTTGCATGCTCCGTTTACCTGGAAGCGGCCGACTGCGCGGCAGGTGTGAGTACGCCACACTCGGTTGGGTTTTAGTTATGTGCGCATCACGTGGAAACCTCGTCCGTGACGTCTTAATGTCCCCTTGGGGGACGGGGAAGGGAGGGGTCAGAGTCCTCACAATTTATGGGATTCTAATTTAAAACATTTTTGCTCTTAATTAAAGAAACGGCCTCCGTTTTTATGGCGGTTCAGTCCTTCTGCACTGGCACCGTTCAATTTAATTATTTTGATGTAGGTAATTAGCATTTGTTGGCCATTGTTGGGTTGATTTGCATATTATATTGGATAATTGAATGAAGGTTGATGATTGAATTAAGGGGGGCGTGACAGATGATTGGGCTTTGTGCTCACATGGGGGAACTTAAACGACGAGCGGGTTGAGAATAACGCCTCGTGAATATTCATATCTTCCCAGCCCACTTTGTTAATTTGAAAAATGCCGGGTTGCAGAGTCTTTAAACTTGTGACTTCCCTCCAGGACGCAAGCTGCTGGTTTATGCTGCCATTTGGCTGCACGACAGGGTTTATTATTGAAAACAGCAGCAACACTGGCAGGTGATCTGGAGAGAGGTTTAAAAAAATGAGGTGAAGCTATTCGGCTAAGATGCATTTTGGCTAAAATTCTTGCTGGTAGGTCATGTGAATTTGAAGTTTATTGGATTCACCTACCACGTGTGCAGTCGTCACAAGCTGATGTGATGAATTGTGACTTGTGGCATCATTTTACACTGCTGTTAGTTGCCTATTTCCAGGTGGAATTTTGGTAAGCAAAAGCTGAGCTCATATGTTATTTGCATTTTTTTTCAAGATTTGAAATCTTTGCCCATTGTCTAATTGAAAAGTATTTCCTCTTTTTAATTTTAGGTAGTTGATTCATTAAATTTATCAATATTGAACATGAGTTTTTATGAATGTATATGTGAACTGTGTAACTTCGGTCTTGTGATATGTTTAAAAAACACTTTTTATCACCTTTTTTCCCTTCATTATTATTCTGTGCACAAAATTTTGAGGGTATCTTCTATTTATCTTACAATTATTTTTTAATTATTGAAGGATATGTGTGTGTGTGTGTGTGTGTGTGTGTGTGTATATGTGTATATATATATATATATATATATATATATATATATATATATATATATATATATATATATATATATATATATATATATATATATATATATATATATATATATATATATTAGTATTCCTTTTTACACCGTATATCAGCAAGATTTAACAAATTAATAAATATCAAAAAAATTATTTTATTCAGCAACGATGCATTAAATAGCTCAAAGTGTCAGTAAAGATTTGTAGATCATTATAAAAGGTTTGTATTTCAAATAAATGCTGTTCTTTTCAACTTTTATTCAATAAAGAATCCTGAAAAAAGTTAGTTTCCATAAAAAATTCCACAAAAAGCATATTGATAATAATAATAAATACTTCTTGAGCAGCAAATCAACATTCAGTTATGCTGAAAATGAAGTAATATTAAGTAAATTACATTTTAATATATTAAAAAGATTAATATTATATTAAAATAAAAAAAATGCAGCCTTGGTGAGCATAAGACACTTTTAAATTTTATATATATATATATATATATATATATATATATATATATATATATATTTATTTATTTATTTATTTATTTATTTAATGGCAAAAAAGGTCATTAGTCAGTTATTGAATGCCTCATATATATATTTAATATATATACTCTCTAACTTTTTTTTTTTTTTTTTTGATAGAAGAAATGGCAAGAAAGAGAACAGTTACTGCCATGGTTGCCTGCTAAATTTCAAAATCAACCACATTGAGTAATTTTCTCTTCCTTGTTATTTTTCCCATCAACTAAATATACAGTATGCCTGCAGCAACACCAACCAATCACGAAAAGCACTTCAACACATTTAAACTGAATTAAATGACATAAACATCAGCGTAGATCTTGGCACTGCGGCCCCGCCCCTCTCCACTCGGATACTTGCCAGCATCAGGGACCCTGGTGTATTTCCACATGGCTCTCATACAGGATAAATGGAGACTGGAGCGGGAATATTTGACTCTTTCAGACTAATGTAAGCACTGGCAGAAGACAAAGACGGCGCTGACCCTGGTCTGTCTCGCAGCGCTGTGCTCTGCTTCAGCACGCCTGTGTTTACATGTGTGTATCTGAGAAATAATGCAGCTCATAAAGGCAGGAAAAACTACTTGTGGACATTTGTTCTTTCCACACGGATATTATTCAGACCCTCAGTCGCAGAGCCATTTAGAGCCTGAGATATGCACCGTCATAGCTGATAGGAAGTGTGTTTGTACTCAAGGGGGGCATTAAGACTTTTGAATGATGGCCAGCAACAAAGAGATATTCATTTTTAATATTGTTTAAAGTCAACACGGATTCAAAATAGTTTCTGTTTACTTTTTTAACACACATTCCTGCTCTTATTGTGAACAATTCATCAGAGCATGTTATTACAGATTTAAAAATGTCTTTGGAATGTTTCATCACAGAAATGACTTTCTATTTTGGCTGATGTCATATACACTACCACTCAATCATTTGGGTTCAGTATTGTTTTGGTTTTTTTTTTATTACTATTTTTGGTAACACTTTCATATAGGGACCAATTATCACTATTAACTAGTTGCTTATTAGCATGTATATTATTAATATATTGGCTGTTTATAAGTGCTTATAAAGCACATATTCTGCATGACCATATTCTACATCCCTAATCCTACCCAATACCTTAAACTTAACTACCTTACTAACTATTAATAAGCAGCAAATTAGGAGTTTAATGAGGCAAAAGTCATAGTTAGTGGTTTGTTAATGGCGAGAATTGGACCTTAAAATAAAGTGTGACCATACTTTTATTCAGAAAGCATGCATTAAATGAATTAGAAAACATTTATAATATGACAAAATATTTATATTTTATTTCCAATAAATGCTGTTCTTTTGAATTTTCTATCCATAAAATAAATAAATAAATGTAGCATGGTTTTCACAAAAATATGAAGTAGCAACTGTTTTCAGCTATGAAATGATTTCTGAAGGATCATGTGACACTGAAGACTGGAGTAATGATGCTGAAAATTCAGCTTAGCCATCACAGTAATAAATTACATTTTAAAATATATGCCAATTAAAAAAGGTATTTTAAATTGTAATAATATTTTGTAATATTACTGTAATTTTAATCAAATAAATCAAGGCAATTACCCCAAATATTTAAACCGTAGTTTAGACCATATTCACTATTGGTCAATGTTATTTAATAGCCAAATAATTATTTGTTTTAAGGTACTGTTGTAAATCATGAGCGGTTACAAATGTAGCAAATAATCATCATTTTAAAAAAAGAAGCCTTTACTTGTTGACTTTGTACCATTGATGTTTCTTGTTTTGTAGGTTTTTTTGTTGTTGTTGTTTTGTTTTGTTTTGTTTTTTTGTTTTGGGCTGTGGATTAACATTTTCTTTACATGCTAATTCAAATCTTGCTCACGTAGTTAGTCGATTCTGTTCATTCTGTCAATCCAAAAAAGGTTATTTCCAAGTTAAAATGACATTCACATGTCTGTAGACTTACTAAACATGAAGTTATTCTCCATCAAATATTATTCTAAAGATTATCCCATATAAGGGTTTGTCATAACATTTTTTTGGTCCAGTCAATAAAGTCGTCAAACATCTTCATGTGTAGCTTCTAGGCGCTTCCAGGCAAAAATCTGTTTTTATTATCTATATACGCTTGGTGTTTTAGTGACGATAGCAAGGTAAAGGGTAACAAGCCTTTTACCCCCTTTTAGCCTGTAGCCCCTACACCTCCAAAAGTGCCAGATTGAGCCAATCCACCACACTCACTTGTCTTATCTTCTGCCTCCCTTTCTTTTTCTCTTTTACGCCTACAGTATCTCTGAAACATGTATGATTCTTCCCTACAAGTGCAGGGTATCTCCTTTGCCCTCAAACCTATGGCTTCTAATCCTGGTTTAACTGACGCTGAAACACTTCCTTCAATAGTCCATTACTGCATTGATAACCCAACCCTCGTTGATTAGATGTACCAGACCACCGTAGGCCAGTGTTATGGAAATTCACCAAACGTCTTTGATTTTCTTGTAGCAGAGATTGTAAACGTTGCAGGCGGACAGCTGTGATTGACGACAGTGAGGAAGATTTACGCCCTCCCTGAAGGGTGAATTCAAGTTGAACATACTATTGAATTTTGTGAATTTCTTCCAGTTTTTCATCTGTTTAATTTTGTTTGTTTGCCCATAAATCTTTCCGAGTTCAGGGCTCCATTTGCGTCTAATGCTGCGTTTGAGCATGATCCAGGTCCGATCAGCTTCCCGAGAACAAAAGATTATCTTTCGAAGGATCGAAGATGACACTTGATTTATTAAGTAAACAGTAGTAAGTCAGTGATCATTTGCCAATACACTGGCAAGCGGAGCCGTTTTTATGACAAAGAAACATTCTTTCTGCTTTGTGAGACAAAAACCAACAGATCTTTTTTTGTCTTTTAATTTTATGTTTACGCCCGTGTACCAGTCGCCGTCAGGTTGTCTGGATGGACGGTTAAGAGGGGGCGGTAGGCGTTGTTCAGATAAGGCCTTTCAGCCATAACTTCCTCTTCTGAGTGCTCTCTTTGCATCCTTGTATGTAGGCAGACCTCCTGTCTTATCAACATTCTCTCATCCTCTCGGTTTGGTACATCTTTAATGCAGAGCCGTAGATTTGTGGTTGTTTTGCAAGAGCGGACACATCCCGGGCCCAGCGAAAAATTGCTGAGGTGTCTTGGCAGCATGGGACACTTGCGTCATCTCCTCCCATTTATATTGAGAAACAACACTTAGGCCAGTTTCACACTATACACGAAACTAACGCGGATTTATTTCAATGTCATTCTCATGCACAAGAAGTGCGGTGCTGAATAGCAAAAGCATAGCTGCATTTCAGCACTGAGCTTGTTTTATCCTGCTGAACATGTAGAAAATATGAATAAAATGCACTATAAACCTATTTAGCACTACAGTCCTAAGCAATATAGGCATTTATGAAATGCTCATCCATAGTTTGAAGAAAGTTGTGTAAAAAAAAAATGTATTTAAAAATAAATAATAAATTAATAATTTAGAATAAACAATAATAAATATTCATAATTTAACATTCATAGTGATTTATATTGTATTCTATTTTAACTAAGTATTTTTTGTTTTAAATTTATATAGACAAGCATAGTTTTTGTTTATCTTGTGTCAACTTAATAGCAGTTAAATAGTTAATATTTTACACACTTTCATTTATTTATTTCACATATAAATGGATCTTTATACATTAAAATATATCGCTGCAAGAGGACGCTAAAAAGGGGATCATCAAATTTGGGAACTCCAAAGGGGCAGAATATAAACTTCTTAAATCAGGGGTTTTCAACCTGATTTAAGAAGTTTATATTCTGCCCCTTTGGAGATTGGTATCTGTTGTGAACAGATTTAATTAACGTCCCTCCTCATGCAAATTCGATTTCATGACGGTCAAGTTTGTAATACTTTTCAATGGCCAACTTCCAATAACCTTAATTTAATTCCATTATTAAAATAAATACTCAATGTAGTAACCCAGAAATAATTTTGTTTCCTGGATATAGTCTTAATACACATTTGACAGCAGGAGAAATGCATTTCTGGATTTGCATTCAATCCTTGTGTCAAACAATAATTTGCACAAGCCAGTTCTTTTAACAACCCTAATAAGGATTGTTTTTATAAAGACTTTTTTTTACCGGCCATTCATTTTACTGTCGCCATTCGTCTCTCCTCGGCCTTCTTATCAAGTCTTCATCAAAGAACAAACCCCTGGACCCACAGGTCTCCTTCCTCTTCACCTTGAGCCACTCGGAGTGTGCATGTTTGCGTTTCACTGCGTTAACTTTACGCTCCCTTTGTTTTCAGTCGACAGGCTGGGAGTTATGTAATGGGCTGCCCGTAAAAGCGTGGCCCTGTTTGAAAACTCCAGTGCTCTCTACTTCAAACCAACCCTAGACACTAGGCCTTGTCTCTTCCTTTCTTTATGGCCATCTGTGTTAAAGCGGGGGAGGGAGCACTTCGGAATCACAAGTTCAAATGCCTGCCGTTGCTTTTATGATGTCAATGACTGAATGGATACCTCTACAGACACTGGTACAGAAGGACTTGGCTGAGGTCCTAATCCAAGTTTGGGGCCGGTTAGAGGCAGGGTCATTTCTCCCGGCTGGAGGGAGGCGGGTGAATTTGTTGCATGGGTTGGGGTGGTAGGTAACCTCTACGCTCTCAGAGCTGTACGTCTCCCTTCCGCGGACACTTGAGGGGGGCTAATTGTTTAGGCGTGTGAAGATGAAGCACCACGTGCTGAAGGATTATGAGATGGCTGTGTGATTTGTGGGCGGAATGTCCACAAAACCGCAACCCCCACAGATGGACGCAAACTCTCTCACATTGGGAAAGAATGGTTTCGCAAACGATTTACACAAATTCATTCTGCTTTGCAAAATTAGTTTACGTGTATAACAGAATGCAGATATCTATCAAAACTAAACCAATTTTAAGGGAGCAAATCAAGATATTGGCAACTAATGAAAACCGTACTTGCATGAGGTTTTGAAATTAACAACAAAGTTGTTTAACTTGGAACATCGAAAATGTTTGTCAGATATTTTAGCATTGAATAAGCTGACAGAAAGATGACTAAGATCTTTACGTGCAAAGAGAAAATGGTGAAAATCTAGCCCAATTTGAAACCAAAATTCGGCTCTATTTACTTGAGGCCAGTTCACTTCAAGAATGATAAATATAAAGATAACAATAACTATTATTGACAGATCAAGGCATGATAAGGTTCTGTTTATTATAAGCATGTACTGCAATTATGTTGTCTGCCACTTTAAAGGCTCAAGCTCTTTAAGGCAGGATGGATTCTGATTGGCTGTCAATGTTTTTATCATTCATCAGCTGGAAAAAAGTTCTCAAAGGGATTTCTTTTCAGTCGACGTCACCTAGGCCTCTAAAGTTTCGACCAACAGGTGCCAAGCTGTTTTTTTGTAGTAGTAGTTTTCCATGATTGACTGCAAATTCTGGTATTTAACGGTCAGTTTTCCCAGTCCAGTCAATTTCCAATAAATAAGATCAAGTCCTGCCCAATGTTATTCACATGGAATAGCATATTTGGAGAAAAAAATCATCACATTTCATTTGCATTACATTGCATGTTGTCAGCTTGTTGTATGACAAGTAATTAGTTCTGAATACCCACTGAAGGTCCCAAGGGTTCATGAGGTAAACGGGTATTCGGTGTGTCTGCAGCATTGTAATTTTTAACAATCTCATGAATGATTAGAAATACAGCAGTATCTCTACCACTCCCTAGTCTTGTCCAGAACGGATGGGAGAGATTGATTCTGTTCTCTCCGTGTTTGGCCGAAAAAAGACCTTAATTCATCTCGCCCACCATTCTGACACTACGCAGCTCCTATGCTGAAAACAACCAGATGTTTTACACCATTTGTTCCATAGTAGCAGAGCAAGAGCATTAATTTCAACCCTGCGAAAAGCTTCTGAATCATGGTGTTTGGTCGATGGATGCCGGACGATCATGTACTCCAGCTCTGAGTACCATTAAAGGGCTCCATGGTGGTTTGTTTTAGTCGTTTCGGCCAGGCATCTTTAAACAGTTCCTAATACAGAGTGACGTGGCCCTAAAGCCTTTGAACACTGCTGTAGAACTACATTTTAAGGCGCTTCACCCTTTAAATGATAAAAGTAGTGAGTTATCGCTTTGTTTGTCATGCTCTTAAACCCTTGAGGGGTATTATTAAAGTGGAGAATGCCATGGAAAGAGTATTGTTGAGTATTTTTAAAATCTTGTAATCCTGGTAATTTATGTCACCTTTTTCCTTGGGAATGTCACCCCTCCCTTATGGTTTGCATTTGGGGCCGAGCAGCAATGGACGGATACCTGTAATAGGGACTGTTTAACACCCCCTCCTTCTCTTCATCTTTCTCCCCCCAAATCCCTCTAGTCAGGATTTACTGTGGTGACCTCCCAACTCTCTGGTTCCCTTCCCGGGAGTCGAGGGCCTTCCCAGGCTCCCAAACCCTCGGTGTCGGAAGCTTGTAGCATTTAGGGGCTATGCCCCATTTTTTTCCCATCCGAGGCACTGTGTTTAATCAGTCAAGGCCTGCAGTGATTTTGTTTTAATTCTAAGGGGTGGGCCGGATCTGACGGTGTGATTGAAGGCAGTGATAAATGGGAATGTGGAGGGTACGAACTCCATTACGGGTATTACTTCATTTATTAAAGTGGGACCAGGCTTGTTTGCGTGTTTCGCACAAGGTTCAACTCCAAAAGCTGACCCACAAACATGCATTTCAGCATGTTATAGACTTTAATATAAAATAGATTATTCTCAAAGGTTGTGGAGAGAGGTTGCACTGACATGAACCTCAATGAACGACCAACATTTGTCAGTTTCCGGTCATTTCGTTGAACAGTGATTTGCTGCAACCTTTGCAGGTGGCCACAATTTTGTGGTCCCAACTGAAAGATGCACCTTGAAATAAACATGAGTTACATGTATCCTTCATGGCAATAGCAATGTAACAGAGGCCAGCTAGTAAGGGCTGTGCAGGTAAACCTCACTCCAGACACTGGAGTGACAGACGTTAGACACTGTGGTATTTAGCGTTAGACGTTAGACAGACGATAGACACTGTGGTATTTAGCGTCCTTGTTAGTGCGCCCGCCTTCCATGCTGGAAATGCCGATTCGAATCCTGCTCGAACTGAGCAAGGAAAATAGAACCAGAGGGGTTATGTTGGTGCCGTGACCCAGGTGGGAGTGAGGTTTAGGGGGGTGACTGTAACGGAGGCCACATAAGTGCTGTGGAGGTAAACCTCACTCCCATGATCTCAAGAGGCGCATTAGCAACAGATGTTAGATGTTGCGGTCTTTAGCGTCCCTGCTAGTGGATGTGCTTCCCATGCAGGAAACACCGGTTCGAATCCCACTCAGAGCGAGTGTGGTCGAGTAGAACCGGACAGGTACAGCAACATGCTAACGGCAATTGCAAATGGAGTATTTGTGTAGCGTAGTTACTACCTGAATAAAACACGCCAGATATTTATCTTGTCAAACTATGTTAGGAGTTGTTAGCATAGCAACATGCTAATGTTAAACTCTTTTGAAATCAGTTCCAAATTGGGTCTCCTGTGCACAATTTGTTTAGCGTGAGTTACCACCTACATAAAACAATCCAAATTGGTCTCTTATGAGGTTTCTTGTCCATTTCAATACTGGATAGCAAGGCACCTCAATAGGTTTTGTAACGGAGCTTGAGTGTGTCCTCCCATTGGGCAAATCTGAACTTGTGTGTGTTCAGCGTACATGCTCCGCAGAAGTGGATGAGGCATCTCTGTCTGTGTTTTATGGAGTGTAATTGTGTGCTGGGAGGCGCTGCCCTCTATTTCTCCTCTTAATGGCTGTTTGTGTGTTGTTTTAGTGGCAGATTTACGTGTGGGACGGGCAGTGAGGGGCGGGTTGATTTACAGCTGGCTCTGGCTTTGGCCTCACTGGTTATGTGTGTGTGTGTGTGTGCGCACTGTCACTGTGTGTGTTCCAGGTGATTGTGCAGTCTGGCCGCCAGCCCAGCGTGTTGCAGAAACTGTGTCAGCTGCCGTTCCAGTATTTCAGCCACCCGCGACTCATCAAAGTGCTCTTCCCCTCGCTCATCTGCGCCTGCTACAATAACCTGCAGAACAAGGTCATCCTGCAGCAGGAAATGAGCTGCGTGTTGCTGGCCACCTTCATACAGGTAAATCGCAACGCAATTCAGACTTTTTCATGAACATTTCCGCAAACTGTATTCCAACTGTACAGGGGTGTTAACTGTGAAATGCAACTGCAAAACAACTAGAAGTCATTGGAAACACATTTACCAAAAAAATCTCGGAACGCATGGGATTGAAACACTGCTTTATTTGAAACTGTTTGGAGATATTCAGACTTTATTGCGATATTCAATTTTATCAAAAACTCAAAAAATAAAATGGAAATTCAGTACTTTCGTAATTTTATCTGAAGTGTGTAATTTATGCGCCGCTAGAGTAGCCAAACTGACTAACAAAAATAGTGAACTTTTGTCAAACAGCCTTCCCTCAACTCTTTTCCCATCTTCTATTGGTCGGACAAACAGATAGTCCAGCCCCAAAATTACGCTATTGGTTCATTCAATGCACACTGTTTCACTTTTCATGGAAATCAATATACAACTTCTGGTTGTATGTAGGTATTTATCTGGGATCGAAGAAATTTTTGCACCATAAGCATCACTAAATGGAGTAAATAATAAAATGTTCATTTTTGTTTTACAAACATGTCTCTGAAATATATATATTCCAGCTATAAATGGGTGATCGCACTGACAGCAATTTGCAGCTACAAAACAACTGGAAGTCCTTGGAAATGCATTTACCAAAGCTCAGGAACACATGGGAATGAAACGCAGATTTATTCGCAAACTGTTTTTGCAATGTTCAGATTTTTCGCTTAAATTAAATTTGCAACTTGCTATTGTGAACGCCCCTTAACAGATTTACTCAAGCAAAAATGTTTGCAATAGATTAATCAATCAAATCAATGTATGTGTTAGAAAAATTAAAAGTGAAATGTATAATTTTTCCAATGTTAAAATACTTTCTTGTATTCCAGCTAGTATATTTTAGAACATAAATTATCGTAATTGAACTGGAATTGAATCACCCCAAATTTTAGATTTCATGATGCATTGCATCTTTTAGTAAAACATTAACAATTTACACTGTAAATTTATTCTTTTCACTTAAATGCATGTTATAGGTGCATTCCCGTGAGCTTTGTGTTGCTAGCGTCTCATCCCCCCCCCCCCCCCCCTTCCATTGATCAGATGGATGGTTTCCTCTGTCTGTTTGAGTGGATTTACCTGCCACTACTTGAGTCTCCTGTAAACACCCTCTCCCTTCATCTTGTTCCTGACAGCGCTCTCCACACCACAGCACCACTGCCATTACTTACACAGAGATTAGCTCTAACTCTAACAAGGACGGAATCATCAGCTTGTTCATACACTGGAAAGACACTGACAAAGTCACTTATTGACACTGACAAAACTTTACCCACTTCATCCAAAACTCAAAAATAAGAGATTTAATCCTTTTGCAATTTAATCTAAAGTAATTCCTGCACCACTAGCATAATCAAACTGAATGTTTATTAAATACAAATGGTTTACTTATAGTTGTTATGCATATTTAGGTAGGATAGAAGAATTATTTCCAGCACAAACTTCACCAAGTGGAATAAATAATAAAAACTGTTGACTTTGTATAATCTAGGACTGTGCCACCAAGGAGAACAAATCGGACAGCAAATCTTCACATCCAGGTAAAGTATATATTTAGCTTGTTTGAGGAAAAACAAGACTTTTTTTTCTGTTGCATCAATTTATCTGCTTGCATGCATTTTAAATGTAATTTGCTTTTGTACATTTATAAGGTACAATTTCCTAACCCTCATGTTGTCTTCCAGTCATTTTGGACCTGGAGATGATTTTCTTTTCCCTGAAAATGCAAGTTAATGCATTGGACTAAAACGCACTAATTGGATAATTTTTGTGCTTTTATCCTACCTTATCCCACTTGTGGTATTTCTCATCAAAAATGACTGGCTTCCAAAAAAAGTAGTATTACCAAATATTGAATGGAAATCTTATCAACTTGTTTTCTTTCAGTTATCTCAGTTTTTGTATTTATTTTGTAAACTGATTTATTGTAGGCCTCATTGATATGAGCTTTTGCAATTCAGTTTTTGAGTGACCGTTATCCACAAATAATGCTTTTTCACAAATAATACTTTTTTCACTCAAAAACTGAGGTGCATAAGCTCAGATCAGTGAGGCCTGCAATCAGTCAGTTCCAAAAACAAATACAAAACCTGTGCTAATTAAAAGTAAACAAGTTGAAAAAAGTTTGAATCCAAGATTTGGTGATAATATAGCATAATGAGAGATTTACAAGCAGTTTTTATTAAGGCTTGTTATTTTTGTTAAATATACATATTAAACATTTTAAATGGGATTAAATGTTTACGATTGTCAAATGGATCCAGAAAGCCACACATTCTGTTCTAAAGTGCGTTAGCTAAAAATAAATGTCTTTATTGCTCACAAAAGGATCCTTCTCTAGCATTGATTTAATGCTTTACTTCCTGTGTCAGTTCTAAAGCTCTGATCTTTCCCCATCAGAGAAGGGCTGGGCTCCTCTGGACTACTGCGAGCTCTCCAACCGCTTCCCCAGAGACCAGTGGGACTCGGCACTTCAGTTCTTCCTCAAGAAGCAGGAGGAGTGAGCGAACGAGGGCACTGCAGTCATTTACAAGAGCACACACATTGACCATAAGCCGAAATGTACACTCTACAATGCAAAGCTGTGCCAGAGGGGTTTAGGGTACGAATGATCCCGGTAATCAGACCATCATCCAATCCGTCAATCAGTAGTGAGGCATTCCTAGTAGTTATCCAGTAACTGTATGTTAACATATATATTAGAGCACACTGAAAACAAACTGACTTCTCTCACACACATTTATAAGCAATAGAATGTTTACAGATTTAATTTACAAGATTTTACCTTAAAAACATTTTTGGACACATTCGTAGTGATCTTGTGTTTCACAAACGAGCAAATCTCTTTCAACAGTTTCCGGATTGAAGAATTTTTTGGTTAGTTTAATTAAGTTTGAGTTTGACTGTAATTGTGTTGTTTTGTAAATAAAAAAATATTGGGGAATGATGCAGAATAAACAGAAGCACTCGTTTAATTTAGGGAGAATGACGAGTTACCTCATCCATTGGTTTTCTTGTACTAGTTTGTTTCTATGCATAAAGAGAAAGATTTCTTCCTGTAGCTGACATATGATTTTTAGTCATTTTTGTTGTTGTTGTGATTCTTTGCTTGTTTGCTTTTATATACTGTAATTTATACACAGTGAAGATATATTCTACACATTTTTCCCCTTTAACACATTGAAGCATTTAAGTTTAATTTAAGAAATGGATGTGTTTAATAAAATATTTAATACTGCACAATCTTTGAGTTCTTTCGTTGTAGCATGGTTCAAAATATTGTTTACCAGAATATATTTTGGTTATTTGAATACACAGACAAGAAGGTATCTAATTCTGTCTGAAAGTCTGAAACCACTAATGCTTCCATTTTGAGTTTTTCTAATTTAATACAAATGTTTTAACTTGCAAACATAATCATTTGAGTGAAAATTTAACTTAAACAGAATCTTCGTATTTGCTTTTTAATGAAAGTAGCACTTGAGCTGCATAAAGTTTGTCAGACCTCATGTTCTCCAGCATGATTTCAGTTGATCCAAAAGACCGTTTGTACGAAGGAGTTCACATTTGTTTATAATAGTGATCAGAAATAGTACAGAATCTGAAATATTTCTTATAAATTGCAGATTTTTGCTTTTTTAAAAATTCTTACAGCTTTGCTTATTTCCAGTTTTAAATTCGATTCTCAAATTTCATTGTGGTCTCAGACATTTGGATCCCTCTATAAATTCTGCAACTTGTTTCTAAAATATATCTATAATGACACCGTTTTACACTATTCCCATGCATATTTGTGATGTTGTGTAAGCATACTGAAGTCTGAGGTTATTTTAAACAAAAGTACTTTTTTATTATAGCTATAGGAACATCCAAAAAAAAAAAAAAAGCAGCATGGGATGTATTTAATTGAGAGCTTTTATTGGCTAAACTGCTAATTTATTCGCTGGGAAAGGCAGTGGAGCTGGAACCTGCAATGTGGGTTAAACGGCATTGTAAAAGGGTTGTGGCCTCCTAACCAGGGTCCTCACTGGCCCTGGGGCACCACAAACAGCCCGCTGTTCTTCCGCTCAATCCTTCTCTCTCTCATACACTTTTTCTTCTCACACTCAGTCTATATACACTCTTTCTGTCTTTTCTGTACCTGTGTGAGTCACAGCAGCTCCACTCTGCCGCCTCTGAGTCACTCAATACACCGATGTGTCAACACGCGCTGGAGCCTCTGGGTCAGACCCACCTCCGGTTTCATAAGACCATCACTTCTACACCAAATATGCAAAAAAATAAATCAATTAAGGTCACTTGGATTGTTCGAGACTTTTTAATATATTACTTTTAGATTCAGTCTTGTAAAACGGATGTATTTTATATGAGATCTAGCTGGTGGACTGAAATTGAAGCGGGTGTGTATGTGATAGTTTGAATGGGAGCTGTTTTTATAGACCGTTCCGTTATTTGTTATTCCAAAACCATCAGATTCTCGTGATTTTGGCAGACTGAAGTGAACTCGAACAGAAGAACGCTGTGGCCCTTTCCGTCCTGTCAGCTAATGAATCATGAGCGTTCATGTTTTTAGAGACTGAATTTTGTTTGCTAATTCTGTTGTCTGAACGTCTCCTGCGTTCACGGGAATGCTTCTCTAAATTTCTACATTTAATTAAGAAATGCAGCTGTGAATGTGTGAAGCGTGACATTCAAAAGGTTTTTATAGGTGTACACAATACAGCTTTAAGAAATATACATCAACAACCGCACCATACTAAGAAATACAGATTAACAGTGTAATTTCGGGCAAAATAACGCTTAACGCTTTATGGGAAAATGTGTACAATAAAAAGGCGACTCAATGGCAAATTTTTCAATTTAGGTAGGCTACATTATGGGTTTAATTAATGGTAAAGCGCTTCAGGATTGTATTTAATTAAGGTTAATTAGTTTGTTTAAATGTTTGTTTCGCTAAACCGATTGTGTGAAAATGAGATTTGTTCAAGAATGTCGAGTTATTTTACAGCTTTATGCAGCCTGTAAGTTAAACTTAATATTGTTCATTTTTCTTGTAATTTTTCCAATTTTCCACCAATTGATTTTCGTATAGCCTACTTTGTCAATTTTATGAGCTGTTTATATATATATATATATATATATATATATATATATATATATATATATATATATATATATATATATATATACGAAATTTATATGTTAGGCTAATAAATGTATATATTTTTTTACAACAGGCAAAAACAAAATATGGTTGAAGAAGAGCTCTGAATGTGTTTGACATTTCTTGCATGTTGTCAGCATCCAAAATATTTAGATGTAGATTATTTCGTTATATTTCAAGGTTTGAGCTTGTCTATTGTGACAGTTTTCAAAATTAATTGCAAGGAATAATTTAAACATGAATGTATGAACTAACACACAACATTTCCATAAAGGGACATGTATTAGTTGTTTAGCTTTAAGAGTCGAATATTTGTTTTAGGTTGGTTTTTAGATTTATAAACCAAAGGTTTGCTAAATACTTTGACTTTTCTAATTAAAAAGACAGATAAGGACAGAGTTGTAATTTGCAGAGAATTTCAAGATTTTTTTTATGCAAACATGAACTTGGCTTAAGTGTGCGTTTATTTAATTAGACCTATTTAAATGATTAAATTAGGGGCGGAATTTGAACCAAGATGCGGCTCTTGACCTCTGGCCATGACATCTGAATCGTTTTTTTCTCCCTAAAGCAACTATCCATAAGCGCTGATGTCGACAAACCGTATTCGTTCACAAGAGGTATTTTATCGGAATCTATTTAAGCTGTCTTAATTTCAGTCGATTTAATGGGTTTTAATCAAGATCAGATCTGAACATAGTTTAGCAAAGAAAAATCATCCAAGATTGGTAATTTGACAGGAATTTAAACGCTTTACATTATTTTTTTAAAATTATATTTTACAAGAAGACTTCTGCTTTTGAAACGTGGCTTGATGCAGTTTACATTTCATTTTTCAAGCAAATTGCAGTTAAATTCGCATTTTCTGAAGGAAAAACCAGTAACCTGCTTACAAGACAGCAAAAGAATAGTGGTAAAGTTTTAAGCAGGTAAGGCTTTAGTTATGTGTAGATGTGTGTGTTGTCTGTCTTTGCAAACAGATTTAAGGACTTTCACACAGAATGCACTCCGGCGTCTGTCTGCGGAAAAGGTGGAGTGGAAAGGTGGCTATAAATCGTTAAATAGATGTTAAAAGAAATGCATATCGAAATTCAATAACCTATGTAAATCTTTGCGTATTTAATCGCTGTGATTTTTTATTTTTTTATTTATTTTTTTATTTATTTTATTATTATTATTATTATTATTATTATTATTATTATTATTATTGGCTGATAGATTTTGAATAGAGAACATTGTAAATACACCTAAAAGCAAGATATCAGATTTTAAGGTGTATTTCCTAAAGACCCCGTGAAATCGCGTAACTATCGCTGTTTTTGTGTTTCCACATTTCTTATAGAAACAGGAAGCTAGAGAGGAACATGTTCAAGGGCTTGTTTTGGAAACCCAAATCATAGCTCCGACGGAATTCCCATTCTTTCAGAGTACTAAAGATGAAGAACTTAATCCTCCACTGTCATTAAAGAACGTTCTATATACTGTGTATAGGCCTACATTTATGGACATATTGACATACTACACGCATCATGTTAGTTAATGTCCTGTGAAAATATTTAGCCTACTTAGGATGCTATTTAACCACACATTTAACCAATCTTAACACTTACAGTTTAAAAGAACGGACATTAAAGGTTGTCACTGTTAACAGCATACTGCTTTTGCGTAATATATAGAGACGTAGGCATATCTGAATGATTTCATACATAGTAATTTTCAGTCATTGATGGAGGAAGGGGCGTTGTCATTTAGAGAGCGTTTGATTGGACAAAAATCAGTAGTGCAGGATGAGTCATCAATAATCTTGCTCTGTTTTGCAGGAAGAAATAGGCTAAACGAAAACTCATGGTATTGATACGCAAAAATGGACTTTGGCGTGCATATGGCGTGCATATAATACGCAGTTTTTGCGGGCATATGATACGAAATTTGTTGGCGTGCAAATGATACGCAGTTTTCGCGTACATATGATACGCATCAACCCCACAACCTTAATCCTACCCATCGCGTAGCATATACACGCCAGAGTCCATTTTTGCGTATCGATACCACGAGTTTTTGTTTTTATTTGGCGTACTATTTATAGCACTTTCATAGGATCGGGTTGTTAAATCCGCATACGCTAAAAGTGTTTGTTAGCGTTTGCACTGACTATAAAAGCCACAAAGATCCCTTTGTGATTTTCCAGGCTTTAAGAGTCAAACATTTATTATAAACAAAAAGCAAAACAACGTTTGAATGCCTGAATTAATTGCAGAAAAATAACTGAAGCAACAGATTAAATTAGGTTGTTTTACAACAACAATCCATCAGAGAGTTTGGTTATTTGATAAACTGGGATTATCTTGCCACAATGGCCCGCAGTGATTTTGGTTTGATCTTCTGGTGTCCAGCGGCTATCTTCTGACTCACAATGAAAATAAACCCTGGACATGGAAGGGTGCGTTTGCCGAAAGGGAGTCCCGTTAAGAGAAAGGTGGCTTCGGGTTTGTTGTGCTTCCATTCAGTGGATCATTTGCAGGTGATGCCGAGCGCAGATAAGCGGCCGCCGATCCCTGTCCTCCGTCTAGACTCACAGCTTTACGAGCAACACGAGATTGATCGCTGCTACGGGAGGGGTACAATTACTCATTCAGTATCCGGTCGGCACGATTTTTTAGATAGATAGATGTATATTCATTCGTAGGCTCCGTTGGAGTTGAATGTGACAGTTCAGGGATCTGTGATCAAGTTATTGCACCAATATGTCAATGCATCTTTATTAGTGATTGGCCAGCAGTTTGTTATAAATAGGCCTATCACTTTTAAGAAAACGGTCAAACCTTTTGGTGCTCAATAGCTAGTCTTAGAAGTTCCATAACCGTGCTTTAAAAGAACAGAATTAGAAGCGTATTCCCCAAAACAAAGAACAAATTCTGCATAATGCAGTTCAGTATTACAGTTCAAAATATTCCAGCTCTATATCTATAATCTAAAAAAGGAAAGGCATAATTTAACCCAACTATTGTTTAAAAATAAAAAATAAGTAGTAATAATGCACGTCTGTATAAACTGGATGAAAAAGCAAAATACAATTTCCAAATATCCTTTTAGAATAAATTCAGATATCACGACACTGAAATGTCATTCAATATTTAATTCTGTTCACGTTGCTCTTTTTACTAAATCTTTGGACAGTTATTTCCAGTCCAGTAACCAGTATACCTTTGTAACTTAAGTGTCTCTTGTTATAATATAAAAAGATATGTAAAGGTAACATGATATGGTGGTCTTTACATGCAGGCTTCCTCAGACATAAACAGCATTTAACGTCGTTTATTTAGGCAATTTCTCAATTTTTGGTATGGACGGTTGTCCTGACAATAAATAACAATAACTTACTTTTTTAAATCGAGAAGTTTATACAATCTTTCCTCCATTCGTTACGATAAAATATTTTACAGCTCAGTTTATATACATCTTCGGAGAGATCATGCGCATTAAGACAAAAAGTTGATTTTTGTCTTATAAGGAAAATACCACTTGTTGATAGAGCTACACAATGATGGCCTTGAATAAACACTGTTAAGACTGTTGTTTCGTAAGGTTGACAGTGGCCCATAATCAAAACCAAAATAACGTGTTCATATTCCGCTGGACGTCCTCGGTATATGGTCCAAATGCTTTAAAAACAGTTTTGTAACACGTCTGGAAACCCCAAAGTCGCTTGGACAGGCTCCTCCGTTTGGCAAACTGTTTAAATCCGTCTCGGTTAATCCCTTTTTCCGTTTGAGGCGGTGAGGTGATGGGTTTTCATGCAGGGCGGGTGAGGGCATGCTGGGGCAGGAGTCTCCGGTGGGCTCTCACGTCTCCACGGGACTGGGCACCATGCTGTTGGGGGTGTCGGGTAACTGCGATGACAGAGAGGTCACATCACTACCAGACGAGTTACCCAGCGAACCCGACTCGGAAAATGACACCTATAGAAAGGGGGAGAGTTGGGAATCAGTGGGCTGCTCGATTGCTGTCAGCATGCTGAGGCTAATATACAGCTGTGACTCGAATTTGATTAAATGTCAGAGTTTTACATACGATTTGCAATCGACATTTACAAAAGCCTACACAACTTTGGCATGCTGTTAAATAACAGACAATATATATAAAGATAAACAATGTGCGAATCACAAGTGTGGGCTCAACTTTTCAAAGAAAATTCCGTTAGAAATTTCGCGCGATTTGTCAGCAAAGATAGGCTAGTATTTTCGCGCCCTTTCAACAAAAATGTCCATTATCGTTTTAAATAGCCTAATATCGGGGTTTTGTTTTTTTTCGCTTGCGACATGTAGCTAAATTTTATAATAAGATTTTGTCAATGCATCGCACGATATACCCAAGGCTTACTGATCCTAACGGGAAAAAAAAATAAATAAAATTTGCTGGTGCTCAGACAAACTTGTAGCTCATATAGCTTAACTTTAGTAGTTACTGAAACATTTAAAAACCTTGTAAAACGAATAGGCTATATGAATATATTAGGTCCTACATATTTCTTCTTTTAAGGACGAACAATACAGTCGCTTGAAATTGAGCAAAATATCCATTTGAAATAACTGCCAAACGTACAAAGCCAATAGCCTAAAATATTATTTTGAAAAACGTTTGTATTGTATGATTAATCATTTTGACTTAAAGAAACAAGAGTCGGCATGATAGGCCTTGTCAAAACTGTTCGGGGATGGCCTCACCAGCTGTTGGAAAGCAGGCTGGTCCAGGTCACTCTGTAAGGCAAATTCGCTCAAGGCTTTCCACGGAGGCTGATAGGTTTGAACTTCTACAGGATTTCCCTGGACTGTGGTGTCATGTCTAATCGGGCTGCCTGCCACCAGAGGCGTTCCCGTGAGACCTTGAAGATTCTGCAGAAAGGTAGAGGAGATACCTTAGCAACACAAAGCTATCAAATTTCAATTTTCAAAGAAGCTTAACACTTTGGGGGGAAATTCATAGATGTTCAGAATCTTTAAAACATCACAGCAATATGTTATAATATAGTCTATCTCATTTGTAAAATGTATATTATGAACAAACAGCGAAGAGATAGATAAATAGACTTTTACAACTAAAGGTTCTTTACTGGCTTTGAAGGTTCCATGAAGAACCTTTAACATTCATGGAACCTATCTATTGCACAAAAGGTTTTTTATATATAGTGGACAAAGGTTCCTTAGATTATTAAAATGCTCTTCACACTAAGAAAAAAAATTAGTTATTTTAAGAACTGTTCACTGAAAGGTTCTCAGAGGAACCCAACATGGTTCTTCTGTGGCAACCTTCAGCAACATCGTTCACGTCAATATAAAAAATAAACGACAGAACGAGAACTTGCCTGATACCATAGAAGAAGCCGAAAAACCTCTTATATAGGTCATCAAGAACTTTTTTTAATCTCCAAAGTAGCTTTACAGCCGGCTCAATAAGGATTAAATTTGGGTTGACAAGGTGCTGCGAAGAACCACTGAAGAAACTTTATTTTAAGAGAGAGTCGACAACGAAACAAGTTAAACCTGCTTGATATTTTATTAGTCATTAGAGTTGCAAAATATATATTCCTACCGTTTTGTCGCTGTGTTGCTGTTGCTGTAGTTGTTTCATAAGTATGGACCTCTTCTTGTCTTTGCAGCGTTTGTTTTGAAACCACACTCGTATGACTCGTGGGCTCAGGCCGGTCATTTCCACGAGCTGCTCTTTCATTAGCGCGTCCGGTCGCGGGTTTGCATTATAACACGTCCGGAGAGTGTGAAGCTGTTTTTCGTTTAATACTGTCCGCACACGCGTGGTCTTCTCAGACTGCTTATGCACGTGGTTCCGGTGGGGTGGCTGTCGAACCGGCACAGGTTCTGCGAATAAAAGGCGTATAAATCACTTTTCGCCTTAAGAGGTCATTTCATTATTTAGACACACTGCAGAAGAGCACGCTTACTTGAAGGTTAAATTGTGCATACACACATCAGTCTGTAGCCAAGTGCGTGTCAGTCAAAACACCATAGGGCCTTCAATATGCTCTCAACTTTGCTGTATGTGCAAAGTGTTCAAGGATCGACATAGGATATAAAAGTATAACATGCAATAAGTGCACCATCTTGCAGAGTAATAAAAGGGTTAAGTAGTGACACATAATCGAACAGAATATTTGTATGGTTTAATGCTGTTTAAGCTTTAAGTCAGCCAGATATCAAAGCATTACAGTTCAACATTTACACCGGTTATTTTAGTCAAATGATTTTAACTCGAATTTTATAGTTAAATATGACGCCTAAATAACCAATAATGTATTTAACTAAAAAACATAATTTTCTACTCTGATGGCTCTGATATCTCACCAAGCTAACACTCAAAACTCTGTCTATAATAACAGACCTCTTGATTTAGAAGGTCGCAATAGTACTGCAATTTCGTTTTATTAAAACAACAAACTAAGAAAAACGCTGCGGCCATAATTTCAAATCATTATGCCAATAACCGGTTTCAGATTAAAGTCAGGTCATGTTAATTCAATCAAGAATATCCTCAAACAATCTCAGCCAGCTACAAGTCTGCCATTAGGGATTTTACACGAAAACAAATATCTTCAAATTGGCCTGCAGGCACAGAACACAAGCTACTCGGTTCAGTCTGTTAACAGTTTCACAAACTACATTAGCTGTAACACAGAGAATTAAAGACAGGAATCTCACACTGCTCGTAATTGTATTAGTTTACCAGGACTATAACAACAACGACATTATTATTGTTATTATATTTATGTATTATATATAATATTTTCACATTTTTACATGTTATAATAGCCTAAGCTGTTATTGTTGTTTGCCTACTACAGCACCCGAATTATGTAATTGATTCCGAGTTCCCGAATATAAATACGTGTTAGTACTTGGGCACTATAATTATTATTATTCATTTTATTAATAATAGTATTATTACTGCTACCTGGGATGTGCAGGGGCCTGTTGGAGTGAATGTTTCCGGGACTGATGGGGCTCCCGGCTGAAGCGCGCTCCATCAGCAGCCCGTGGTCCGCGCGGCAGAGCAGCTCCTCGTCCCGCAGAGAGAACTCATCTCCCGGGAGCAAATGCCTGCTGCACACCGAGCACCTGAAACACTCCATGTGATAGACATTATCCCGGGCCCTCATCACCAGGTCACTGCTGCAGAAACCGATGTTACATTTGGCGCATTTGATCCCGAATAACCTGCAATTTCAAGAAGAAACATTTTCTTATTTTAGTGTTCGTTTCCAAGCTTGATCAGCTTGATTTTACAAGGCCGAAAAACACGGACCGTAAACGCAACGAAAACTCTTTTCTTAAAGCATCTATATCTAATGCATTATAAAAGCAAAAATACATATTATAATAGCCTACATGCATTTATTCTTTCATGAATATTTGCAAGCACAGTTACGCATTTAATTTTGGGCGCAAAGACTGAAAAGTATTGTAACAGTGAGTGTTTGACAAGTGTATAGTCTTTGTAGTATATTATATTTGCGGTTTCATTTATTTATTACAGCATGCAGTTGATAGCCTATAATATTAGACACAATGAACACATTATAATGCATCATCAAGAATGCCCTTACAGGCTTTACAGAGAGTGTTACCAATGGAATTATATTTCTTTACAAACCAAACTAAACAAACACCGGTACTAGAAAACAAGCATGGCAAGCCTAAATCAAACATGACTGTAATATATTAGCCAAACACTCCACGAAATATTTACATGCACTTGGAATTTTGCTGAAAAAGAATTACAATTTATATCTTAGCTATTTTTTACACAGTTTTATAGAGATTGTTTTTAGTTATATATTATACTACAGCCTAATGTAATATAATTGTAATTATACTTTTACCTTTGCAACAAAGGATTCTTATTCGTTAGTTCCTGGTAAAAACGCAACTGCTGAGTTTTGCCATAGGCCTATATCTCTAGATCTGTTTGGGTCAAGAATCTGAAAATAAAGAAAAAAAAAAAAAAAAAGGGCCTCGACGAAATTCCAAAGCTGTGAAATCACAAATGTGGCTCGTACCGTACATAATCTCTCTTGCAATAAGTCTTGCCGTCTCGGACGAAGCAAGTGCACGTCTCGTCCAGGTACTGACTGCATTCTGCGCACTTCAGACAGGCTGCGTGCCACTCCAGGTCCGGGGACACTCTCAGGATGTACTGATCATGGATCTGACTTCCACAGCCTACACACATGGCGATTCCAGACTTCTCTGGATATGGAAAGCAGGGATTAGTGTCCACCGACTGCACCCCTATTTAATCCCGCAAAACACCGGCGTCGTGTAAATATATAGGCTACATAATTATACATAAGAGCTCATGTTGCATGCATGCATCCTCGTTTTGAATGTCGCTTCAAAATGTCGATTCCTTCTGTTTTATTTCATTATAATAGTTCGCCTTTTTGGCTGCACCAAAACTGTTTGCAAACAAGTCGTGCTTTTTTGATTTAGGAGAAAAATGGTAAATGTTATTAATGCAATACTAGCTTTTGGCATATTAAATGTCATTATTGTTTGCAAAACGGTGTAAGGTAAAACTAATTTTGCATAAACGATATTCCAACTTCTTGTGCAATGACGAAAAACTTGTAAAATAAACACCCAGCACTTACTTTTTGAATGATCCCCCATATCACCCAAGAAAGAAGGATGGGGTAGAATATCCACCATACAGGAGGGTTAAGGCAGAAGGCTACAGATGAGGAAATGGAATGGGAAACTGCCTCGTCCCGAGCTGACTAATAACTTCTGGCCGAAGAGCCTTTGGGAAGAGCAACACACAGACATTGGCTCTGACGTCACTGGGCCCTGACGTCACATGCAAACCTGGACACACGCTCGCTCCCCGAAAATCAGCAGCCGACCACAGGAGGTGCTTTGAATATCGGACACCGAGGAACTGAAGATCAGACTCGCACGTCTGCTTGTCCAAACATAACTGTGAAACAGTGCTAGAGTGAACAAGCAAACTCGAAAAGTAGCTGAAATGCATTAAACAGGGAATGTTTCAAGCTCAGTTTTAAGAGCAAGGTGTGCAGTTACTGCATGCACGTGTTAAACGTTACGAACAAACATATTAACGTTAAAGCCTTTAATTTTACAGGCTAAGTGAAATGTTCTGCGGGTTTAAATTGATTAAAGTAACCCATAATCAAAACAAAACTAGAATAAGGTTTTAAAATATGTATTAATTATTATTTTAAAGTATTCTCCAAAATTAGCACTTTTCCAAAATAAGGAACATATATATTTCGTCTTCGTTGCTTTTAAAAATTTCCTATGGGTGAATCCATATTAATTTACGTCCATGTGTTCTAGTGAGCCCCCTACTGGAGGTCAAAATAACATGAAATATTTTTTGATATGACATATATGTAATACAATTCATAATCAGTTACATTTTTGGCATTCCAAGCCTTTGGAGTCTAAAAAAAAAAGAAAAAAGAGTAGCCTATAATTTTAATATGTGATAAATTTAATAACATGACGAAATTATAGCAGTGCATACTATTAGAAAAAAACATGGCTTGGAGTATTAAGGAATTTCGAGAGTTTAATTTGACTGCGAATAAAACCTGTTTCAAATCCAATTAATCGATTGACGCTTTGTGCCTAATTACCAATTACCATAATTGACCTACATGAAATCTACATTCTTCGGATTTATTTAATCGCTTCTGCTTCTGTTGAAAATGTCAGAAGAAGTGATTCAGAGCACAAATATGGTTATAACTGTGATTAACAGTTAAGTGTAATTTATTTTCTCCTTAAACAGTACGCAGCTTGAATTAAACTCTGCAGCTGTATTCCGAATAATTCGTGCTTCATTCTTAATTAGCTAAACTTAAACCTTTTGCTCTACATAGATATAGAAATATATAGATAAACACTTCTCCTTCAGCATGTTTAATGTGGATTAAAGTACACACGTATTTTAAAACCATAATGAATAATTTCGTTTATTGCATCTCGAAAATGATTCGGAGTGACCGCGTGTCGAACCTCACCTTTGACTTTGACCTCTAACCTAGCAAAGAAATACATTTAATTTAGACTATACTATGTTGTCTCCATGAGGGGGGTCGAAAAGAGACATCTGTGAGATTGCATGCACAGAACACAATATTAGCGTTTTAATTTGCTTTAATTATAGTTGAAACATTGTGTCGTGTCGGCTATTTATAATGCCAATTCAAACGAATGAGTTAATCAGATAGAACAAATAAGCCTAAAAATGGTCAGAATAAAATAGTAAGGTATTTTTTCTGAAAAATCACGTGTATAACACATTTATGATCTTATAGCCTGTATCATTTTTTTAATGGTTTTATCGAACAGCCTGTCTGGAACGTTAAATGCTCATTTTAATAATTAATATTTTAACATTTAATATATCTAATATTTTTTTTCTTTTTAATGACTTTATTTTGCAAGTGAATGCAAAGCATAACATCAAAATAAAAGCCTATCAATAAATCAATAAATTACATTAAAGTAGTAAATAAAACAAACAAATAAAAAGAACGTTAAAAAATCATACCCCTAAAAGCACTGAAAAAAGCTTTTATTCATACCAAAAAAACATTATTTTGCTTAATACAAAAAATATGCGGTTGGTGCAGCTGTTTGCAAGGATTAGTAGACTAATACCACTTCCTATAATATAAAATCATAAATAAAGCCATAAAAATGTAACCCCTTTTACGTTTACAGTCTCAAAATCTATTAAACCACACCCCCTAATTAAATATTCACCCAGTCTCCGCCCACTCTGCCTTTAGACTTATTTCGATCTCTACTAACATTTTATTGCTTATATCTATTTTTAACATATCCTGAAGAATGTTACCACCAAGAAAACCACATTTGAGCTGTTACAAAATGACTTATATATAAGAGGGGGCGTGTCTCCTATGATCTCGCGAGAACTCAACTCAACCTCTATCCCCTGTTACTAAAGCTGTTGACAGTGTCACTGCAATCATGCTCAAAGCAATAAACAAGACACATCTCAGGCAGTTGGTAAGACAAATCCGTCGAAAAGATACATTAACCATTGCGCACTTTCTTTTAAAGCCGTTATTCGTTCTCTCTACTCTTTCCAGACTGAAATATACTTGAATGAATAGCTTAGCATGCTAGTTAACTCACTCATTAAGTTCAGCAGAAGTTGTGCATATGTTGCTAAACTGCTGTTATTTTCCATATAATCTTGTTTTATTGTGTTGTTTTTGACATGTGATCGTTAAAACGCAATGTTTGGTCACTTTGCTAACCTATTTTTCGTGGTTATAAGCATGCTAAGCTAGCCGTCTAAACGTCAAGTTTCAAATATTCGTATTGTTTTGCTACCTTTTATAACTCTAGACAAAAATATTGACCATTTGTTTATTAAATATTGAAATATTGTTCATGACATATTGTTCATAGCACTTTTTAGCCACTGATATATGATTAGTTACTAAACAGAGCTGGCTAACTATCTGTCAAGGTTATGCAATATGTAAACAGTGCATTATGAAACCGTCCTTAAGTAACTGTTTGACCTACAATGCATTTAAAAAGTGACCTACATTGCATTTGATATGTTAATATATTAGGTCAGACCCTAAGTAGTATCAAATCCCTGTTATGTCTCAGATTTCTAATGACCTCTGTGTGGGCTACAGAACAATGTCTGGCTGCACTGTATTAAATAGTCTCCTCATATCAGTTATTTGGGTGAAAGGGCTTTATATCTTCCTGTATCAGATTCGATAGTTAACCAAACTCTTTTTTTTTTCTTCTTTCCAGTCTGGTCTGATTCAGAGGTTTCAGAGTACTCTGGTTGTTGCGGAGCACAATAATGAGACGCTGACCCCCATCACCCTGAACGCCATCACTGCTGCTACAAAACTCGGCAGTGATGTGTCCTGTTTGGTTGCTGGAACAAATTGTGCGAAGGTATTATCTGTTCATGCACATTGATTTATGTGTAGCAAGTTAAAAGAGTGATTTCAGAGCTCTGATTATGGGTTTTTGGATAGGTTGCAGAGCAGTTGTCTAAAGTTCAAGGGGTGAAGAAGGTACTGGTAGCTCAGCATGAAGCCTACAAAGGGTTATTGCCAGGTAAACCCAACTTAGTTTTGTTTTGTTCATTACTGTTTAGTTTTGTTTTGTTCAATAACTTTGCATAAAGCATCTGACAGGTGAGGGAAGGAGGTATTGAGTGATTTAAATGAAAAACTAAATTCTGCCTTCTTTCACAGAGGAGCTGACGCCTCTCATCTTGGCAACCCAGAAACAGTTCAGTTTCACACACATCTGTGCGGGAGCTTCTGCTTTCGGAAAGGTAAGTTCAAGAGAGAGGTTGAGAAAGTTGGGCTGAAAGGGTGACAGGATCTGTTGTCTTTATCAATTAGCCATTCTGTGTTTTTAATGAAAAGAGGCATCTATATGAGATTGCATGTATGTACAATATTAGTATTTTAATTTGCTTTAATCATAGTTGAAAACTTTTTGTCGGCTATTTAAAGTAATTTCAAAAGGTTAATCGGATGGAACAAGTAGGTCTAAAATGGTCAGAATAAAATAGCAGGCTAAATGCATTTAAAAAGCATGTATATGACACAGTTATGATTTTATCATATCATTTTTTTATGGTTTTACTCAACAGTCTATCTTGAACATTAAAAACAATACTGTGGTTACATTTTTATTGTAATGACAAACTTTTATCAGACTGAACAAAATGACGTTTTTATTAAAAAGAACAAAATTGATGTACAGGTGCATCTCAATAAATTAGAATGTCGTGGAAAAGTTCATTTATTTCAGTAATTCAACTCAAATTGTGAAACTCGTGTATTAAATAAATTCACTGCACACAGACTGAAGTAGTTTAAGTCTTTGGTTCTTTTAATTGTGATGATTTTGGCTCACATTTAACAAAAACCCACCAATTCACTGTCTCAACAAATTAGAATACTTCATGAGACCAATAAAAAAAAAAAACATTTTTAGTGAATTGTTGGCCTTCTGGAAAGTATGTTCATTTACTGTATATGTACTCAATACTTGGTAGGGGCTCCTTTTGCTTTAATTACTGCCTCAATTCAGCGTGGCATGGAGGTGATCAGTTTGTGGCACTGCTGAGGTGGTATGGAAGCCCAGGTTTCTTTGACAGTGGTCTTCAGCTCATCTGCATTTTTTGGTCTCTTGTTTCTCATTTTCCTCTTGACAATACCCCATAGATTCTCTATGGCGTTCAGGTCTGGTGAGTTTGCTGGCCAGTCAAGCAAACCAACACCATGGTCATTTAACCAACTTTTGGTGCTTTTGGCAGTGTGGGCAGGTGCCAAATCCTGCTGGAAAATGAAATCAGCATCTTTAAAAAGCTGGTCAGCAGAAGGAAGCATGAAGTACTCCAAAATTTCTTGGTAAACGGGTGCAGTGACTTTGGTTTTCAAAAAACACAATGGACCAACACCAGCAGATGACATTGCACCTCAAATCATCACAGACTGTGGAAACTTAACACTGGACTTCAAGCAACTTGGGCTATGAGCTTCTCCACCCTTCCTCCAGACTCTAGGACCTTGGTTTCCAAATGAAATACAAAACTTGCTCTCATCTGAAAAGAGGACTTTGGACCACTGGGCAACAGTCCAGTTCTTCTTCTCCTTAGACCAGGTAAGACGCCTCTGACGTTGTCTGTGGTTCAGGAGTGGCTTAACAAATTCCTTGACACGTCTGTGTGTGGTGGCTCTTGATGCCTTGACCCCAGCCTCAGTCCATTCCTTGTGAAGTTCACCCAAATTCTTGAATCGATTTTGCTTGACAATCCTCATAAGGCTGCGGTTCTCTCGGTTGGTTGTGCATCTTTTTCTTCCACACTTTATCCTTCCACTCAACTTTCTGTTAACATGCTTGGATACAGCACTCTGTGAACAGCCAGCTTCTTTGGCAATGAATGTTTGTGGCTTACCCTCCTTGTGAAGGGTGTCAATGATTGTCTTCTGGACAACTGTCAGATCAGCAGTCTTCCCCATGATTGTGTAGCCTAGTGAACCAAACTGAGAGACCATTTTGAAGGCTCAGGAAACCTTTGCAGGTGTTTTGAGTTGATCAGCTGATTGGCATGTCACCATATTCTAATTTGTTGAGATAGTGAAGTGGTGGGTTTTTGTTAAATGTGAGCCAAAATCATCCCAATTAAAATAACCAAAGATTTAAACTACTTCAGTCTGTGTGCACTGAATTTATTTAATACACGAGTTTCACAATTTGAGTTGAATTACTGAAATAAATGAACTTTTCCACGGCATTCTAATTTATTGAGATGCAGCTGTATGTTTTTCCTTGATATTTTTATTTGATGACAAACCTGTTTTTGATGACGTTTGTGCAATTGTAAACATTTCTTACTTTTTCATTTTTTTATGACAGTTTGTACAGTTGTAAATATTTCTCACCTTTTTTTTTTTTTTTTTAACAAAGCTAATGTACATTTTTGCCTTGTTTTTTGTTTAATGGCAAACTTTTGTCAAATAGAATAAAATTAACATTTTTGCCTTATTTTTTTTTTTGATGACATGCTTTTATGTATTTTATTTTGATGTTTTTTTTATTGTAAACTTTTATCCGATTTTATGAATTTAACATTACATTTTTGCCTTGAACTTTATTTGATAATGAGCATTTATCATATTGAACAAAACTGACGTTTTTGCCTTGTTTTTTATTTCATAAAAAACTTTTTAATTTGATGATAAACTTGGTACAAATTGTAAAAAATTCATACTTATTGCTTTGATCATTTTTATCAGATCAAGCAAATTTGACATACTTTTTTTTTTTGTTTTTTTTTTGGGCTTGTTGGTATTTTTTTTTTTATTTGATGAGGAATTCCTATCGGATCAATCTAAATTGGCACATTTATTTTTGCCTTATTTTTTTTTTATTTGATGACAATAATTGACAATGACATAATCTGATAACTTATAACTGATAACTTACAAAATTGCCAAACTTTTTTGCTTTTGTTGCCTGTTTTATTTTTGCAGATGAATATTGTTCAGATCAATATGCAAACCTTTTTTTTTTTTTTTGGCTTTGCTTTGGTCTTTTCTTTTTATTTGCTGAGAAGCTCTTTTCTTGTGATCGTGCCAAATCTACATACATTTTTCCTTGATCCTTTTTTTCATTTTCAACGTGTTTGCATCAATGATTAGTGTAGCTCTGCTTTACTTAATGCAGGATTTTTTAGTTGCTCTCATTCCAAAGTTATTTGATTATTTCCCAAAGCGAAAAGCACAAATGGGAAATGGATAAGAAACTCTCATACTGCTGAGCCCCTATCAGGCTTCTTACTTTTGGAACAGTGGGAGAAGTCCGTCCTCAATAAGTGCGGCTCTATTATATGCACGGTTATTTGTCATTCCACAGCCAAACTGTCAGGCAGCAGATCTAATGGTATTTAAATTGAATTGTAATACATTAAACAGTATCTTATGTAGCCTAACCCCAGACCAAAGAGATGTATTAGTCTCAATTTCCTCACTGGCTAAACGTATTTTATTTGATGGATTCTTAAGTGGTGGATTTGGTTTCATTATGTCACTATATAAAACACTTGAATTACCTCTATGCAATATTTTTCACCTCCAGACATAACTTAGAGCTCTTTTTCAGACTCAACGATATTTATTCCGTCTGCGATGCAGGATGGCCAAAGTTTTCAGACATGCGGTGAAACTGGCTTTTGATCAATGCCTGCCCAAATAATGCTATTTCCAAACAAATCAAATTTGACCACATCTGCAGATAAGAATGGACGTGTTTTAATGGCTCGAACTTATCCAAGAGCTTCAGATGCATCCGTTTGTCTTTAATAAGGCTGTGTGTGTCTTTATTTGTAGAATCTCCTTCCAAGAGTGGCTGCCAAGTTGGATGTGGCTCCCATTTCAGATATCATTGAGATCAAATCTCCAGACACCTTTGTGAGGACCATTTACGCCGGTAAACATGGACCAGTAGCACTTCTCAATGAAACGCTTGCTTTAAACCTGTTTGCTTTCAAATAACCTTCCTAATTTGTTCCATATCCTTCTCGTAGTTCAACACACAGTTTGTGATTTAGGAGTCTGGCCATCGTGCACAGAGACGCACAATGACTCACGCTGACTTGAAACAAATCGTATATTTTCATTTTTAAATCTAAGGGAGACCCTGGAGCCTTTTTGTCCCACTTTGCATATATTATTTTCTGTTCACCGTTTCTCATCCATAAAATCTACTGCTATAAATACTTCCTAATTACTCTGGCCACTTTATCTTTGGCAAGCACAAAGTGCTTGTGTGAAAAATATTCTTTATGAGACCTTTTTATTTAAATGTTATTTTAAATCAGATATAAACGTTTTTCATGCGAAAGTGGTGGTTTGCCACTTGTGGTGAACATTTATGTCCAAGGTTTTCAACCAGGGGGATCCATGAAGGTTCTGTGCATATGATTTATAATACAGTTTCTTAAATTATCTTGAAAGTATTTAAATGGATATTTTATGATGAAATGTTTTTCATTGTGCAATGTAGTAATGTGCAGTAATGACCTTAATACAAGCTATTATAAAGTGAGAATCTAAGCTCCTAAGCTTTTTTTATACTGGGTGTCCACCATTAAAAACTGATCTTAAATATCTTATATCTTTAGTTGTTTTTTCTTGTATTTTTTTTAATTTAATTTAATTTAATTGTAGTTTTTTTTAAATTAATTAATAAATTTTTTATTTTATAATTGAAATAATTTTTTGTTTTGTTCTATTTTGTTTTGTTTTATTCTATTTTGTTTTGTTTTAAATTGATATAATATATATATTTTGCTATTAACAATATTTCTTGTAATTTCAAACACCTCTTTTCCCATTTTTCGTTCACAGGAAATGCCCTCAGCACAGTCAAGTGCAATGAAAGCGTCAAGGTCTTCACCGTTAGAGGCACTTCCTTTGAACCTGCGGCCGTGGAGGGGGGCAGCGCCTCTTCAGAAGAAGGTACCGAGTCGTTTGATAAAGTTAAACACTGTTGTTTGTTCATGTTTTGCTTTAAGGTTACGCTGACTTTGATACCACACACAAAGGTTTATAGTATTTAGTGTTGTATATAATCCTCCACTCCGCTGCGAGGTTTTGATGGGCTAGTTTGTTTAAACGTTGGCTTTAAAGGGAGCGTAAAGGGCATTTCGGAACAACTCGTCCTGTTTATTTGGACGTCTCCTCACGAGATGTTGTTTCTTTTGCAGTCTCTCCGTCTGCCCCTGTTGGAGTCTCTGAGTGGCTGGAACAAAGCCTAACCAAGAGTGACCGTCCAGAACTCACCAGTGCTAAAGTCGTGGTGTCTGGAGGTAAGAACCTCGCACAATCATCCATTGGACATTACAGGAAAATGTCCTAATATTAACTAATGCATGTTATGGAATGCATAGTTCGGTTTCAAATGCTGATTGGTCAGTGCTATGCTGAAATACATGCTATAATAACATAACATGATATGATGCGAAAACACCTGTTCACCAAAGTCAAACCAAAAATTATTCACACCAGATACCATTTAACACCAGATAAATTTTTTTAAAAATTTTTTTTACTATTGGGTGCAGGACACTATAGTTAATTTATGTAAGTGAGGATAGCAAAATAAAGTAAACTGTGACATACCCAAAAATTCTTCATACAGTGGACTACCAGTAAAACTGACAAAAAATTGGGACCAAAAATTAGATTTGACACTTTGACCTGACCATGTTTTGTTACATACCTTTCTATCAAAGTTATCTGACATTATCAAGATGAATTTATTCTGACTCAGTTTAACTCTGAGTTCTTATCGTATTTTATTACCATTTTCTAAACTATAGCGAATAAACTGTGAGAAATGTTGAAAGTGTCTGAATAAATTTTGGTTTCACTGTATATCACAGCATCCGTTTTCAATCATTAGAGTCACTAATATCTACATTTTAGTAAGGTACCACCATATTTTACTGGACTGTCCTGCTTTTAATGTTACTAGACAGTGATTTTATTCAGAATTTAAGAAATGCAATTAAGAAATTTTATTCTGAAATTTAATTTAAGGATTCACCTGGGGAAATTGTGTAATTATTTAATCCAATAGTACATTAAAAGATTTTTATATAATTGTTATCATGTTGTGTAAACTTTCAGTATATATTTTCACTTTTTACTTTTTTACCATGAATATAGATTTTTATAATAAACAAATAAATAAATAAATAAATAAAATACATTAGGCTAATACATTTATAAAATCTAACAGAGGGATACCATATAATTAATTTTCTTTTACTTTTTAATGAAACAAACTGTTTTATAAAAGCTGTAAGGCACAAACTCTCATAATGTATTTCTTAAAGAAAAATAACAGTCAATTACAAGGACTGTATCATCTTTGTGTTTACATTTTATTTTTGTTTGAACTGTATACATTTAATCAAATATTAAATATTAAGTATGAATTTAACATAATTGCTATTAATACTGTAAGAATTTTTCACTGTATATTGTATTATTATATTTTTGCCACATATATAACTTTTTGAGGCTGGTATGACTAAATAAATAATAAAATACATTTTTAAAATATAGATATGATGTATTTTGCTTTTTACTGTATCTTATGTACTTTGTATTTTATTATTTTATTATAAACAAAGTTTTATTGATTTATAAAAGCAATGAAGCATAAACTCTCATATTTTATTGCTTAATCAAAGCAAAATAACATCAATAAATTACAATAAATTGAAACTGCTTTCCACAGGGACTACATCATCTTTGTGTTTACGTTCATTGTTTGTTTGAACCATAGGTCATGATGTTGGGTATTCCCTAGAAATTTCCAGCCTATTTTTTTTCCTCAGAAAATCAATAGTAAACCGAGACAGTATTGATCCTACTGGAGTCATAACCTTGTCAGTAATTTCATATTTTATGCCCATCTGCCGTCTTTCTGTTATAACAGGGAGGGGCTTGAAGAACGGTGAGAACTTCAAACTGCTCTACGACCTCGCCGACAAACTCAACGCAGCTGGTACCATGTTTGTTTTGTTGATCTTCACTCTAGATTCTTTTAGTGGTAGTTTTTAATCAAGCTATATGAACTTAAAATAAAACCACCAAAATGTTCTTGTAGTTGGTGCCTCCAGAGCTGCGGTTGATGCTGGTTATGTCCCCAACGACATGCAGGTTGGACAGACTGGAAAGATTGTGGCTCCTGTAAGTACCTCCGTCGAAAACCAGTCAGTGTGTCCTACAGTCTATCATATGCACTAATTGCCTCTACAGAGGAAAAAAAAACATCTCTCAAAGTTATATGAGACTTGATAAACCATCTCGACTTTGAATGCAACAACATCTAATTGTTGTTTCTGTTTGAGTCCAGAAAGATGGATCCGTGTTGCCTTTTAAAGAGGTTAATTTTCCATTATCCGCTGCGAGTGGGACCTCCCCGCTGTCATTATCCACACATTAGCGGAGCTTTGAGGCGTTGTGATGTAGTTAATGGCACATTCCGGCTTCTAAATGATTTACCAGAGCCATTAGTGGAGCCGTGCGCCACACAGGTCCGCCCTGAGCTCAAACCGGGCAAATCAGCCCCAAACCCAATTCTCTAAATGTTTTGACAAGCTTGTCAAGCGCAACCGCACCGTTGTGCATTAGTATTCACCCTGAACAAGTCCCGAATGAGTTCTGCCGGTGAAGAGTCCAGCGAAATGAACTCGAGTCAAGATGGATGAGTGTTGTTTTGGGTCGATTGAGTTTGCCTTTTGTGGTTAATCGGAATCTTTTAGCCCTCAGGGTGATGTTTTGGTGACTGGATGTACACGATTTGGAGTTTTTTTTGTAGATTTTTATTGTGTAAAATACACGTTTAAGGATGTGCACCATGATGCTGCAAATACAATGATTTAAGTATGACGTGGAGTAGCTTTCACTGTAGTATCATTATAATTATATGTGACCCTGGACCACAAAACCAGTCATAAGTAGCATGGATATATTTGTAGCAATAGCCAAAAATACATTTTATGGTTCAAAATTATTGATTTTTCTTTTATGCCAAAAATCATTAGGATATTAAGTAAAGATCATGTTCCATGAAGATATTTTGTAAATTTCCTACTGTAAATATATCAAAACTTAATTTTTGATTAGTAATATGCATTACTAAGAATTTCATTTGGACAACTTTAAAGGTGATTTCAGTATTTTGATTTTTTTTTTTGCACCCTCAGATTCCAGATTGTCAAATAGTTGTATCTCGGCCAGATATTGTCCTATCATAACAAACCATACATCAATGGAAAAAATTAAAAAAAAAATTACCCTTATGACTGGTTTTGTGGTCAGGGGTCACACATATAACTCTTCAACCCTATTATCCTATATATTGTAAGGAAATATATTTTTGGAAATATAAATGTTTATTAATTATTACAAAACAACATCTGGTCCCAAACTAGCAAGTCCCTACCAGGGTTATTATAGTAAACTTAAAAATAAATGTTAACTTAAATAAAATATAAAAAACGACCTTTTTTATATTTCTGCTCGTTTCAAGGCAACATCTCATTTTCACTTAGTTTAACTTGATGTACTAAAATAACTAAAGCTATAACGGAAATAAAATTAATAGTAATTATATAGACAAAAAAACAAAACAAACACAATCATATCATACAACAGAATTACTAAAACCAAGTAAAATTAACATGAAAGCAAAAAAAACTTTCAAAATATTAACAAAATATTAATATAAACTCTATTTATTTATTTATTTATTTACTTATATTGGTTATATATGATTCAAATTTTTAAACCAGTTTTTAACCTTTAATTTGCTCTTGTAATATTTAGTTTAGTTTGTGATATTTAGGGTGCCATTCAACATTTTCTGAAGGTTAAGAACCATCTTTCACAGACAATTTGTTGAAAAAATAAAACATAAAGCCATATGTACAGGTAGGAAGATTTCCAGGCATTCAGGCCCCTTTTGTGCCACGTTCATGTAAAGTGCAAACTTTCATAATGTCACAGATTTTTCTGTTTCTTTTTTGTTGAAACATTCAGCAAAAAATACATTATGGCAGGAGTTGATTTGATTGAAACATGAGACGTTAGATTGATATTTTTGGTTAATACTATTTTTCCTCGGCTATGCAGCTTTTTTACATCAGCGGAAAAAGTGTTTTAGAGATAGATAAATTACACTTTTATTGAAAAAAAAAAACAAGAATTTAATTTATGAAATAAATGGGGAGACGGAGGAGATCAAAGATCATTGGCTTTTAGATACAAAACTCCTCTGATAACTACAAGAAATCTTCAGCAAACTTTTATCCACCACCCACTACAACCTCCTCCATCCTGTAGATACTGAAATATTTGCCGGTCTCCATCACTTCAGACCATCTGAAACACCAGCCTTGCCCTCCTTCCTCTCCCACTGGCTTTTAGAGCTCCGGCCAGCCGTGTGTTCGCAAATTGAAGCAGTGGCCCCCGGGAGAAAGCCGCAGCCACATTAAACTGCACTGAAATATTCATGGAGCAGTGCATTAAGCTGAGAGCCACTGATGTACCACTCCCTCGGGACAAGGGTGGAGGCGAGGGGGAGGGACGCAGGGGCTGCTCCCTGCCACATCCCCCAAATGCTCCTCTTTTGAGTAATTGTGAGGATGTTGTGGCCTGTACTCCGGGACGGGAGGTCAGCAGACATCCTGCCCGGTTTAGCTCAGATTTACAGCTTTGTTATTGTATCGTGACGTAACCTGTGACGTTGCTAAATTGTTGCTTGTTGAGGGTTTTCAGTTATATTTCTGTGTAATATGCAAGCAGAAATCTAGCTCATGATTTAATTTTAAGCACCAGGCTCGTTGCTGTTCATTTTAAGTGCTGCTAATTGAAACATGGCACACCATATTGTTGCTGGGGGCGTCAGCCAATCAGGCTGGTGCATAACATGATTCTGAAAGCATATTAAATGAGCTTCCTGTCACAAGTGATTCATAACTGGCTACTTTTGCACGTAAAGAGAGAATAATATGTTATGTATGTAATATGTTTGTTTGGTAAATGAGAGAAATAACTTGAGTTGCTTTATGGTTTATCTGTTATTAATGTTAAATTTTAATGTTTTGAAAGTAATGTTATTGGATTTTAATGAATATAATACTAATTGATATTTATATATATATATATATATATATATATATATACACACACACACACACACACACACTACCAGTCAAAAGTTTTTGAACAGTAAGATTTGTAATGTTTTTTAAAGAAGTCACTTCTGCTCACAATGCCTGCATTTATTTGATCCAAAGTACAGCAAAAACACTATTTAAAATAACTGTTTTCTATTTGAATATATTTTAAAATGTAATTTATTGCTGTGATGAAAGCTGAATTTTCAGTATCATTACTCCAGTCACATGATCCTTCAGAAATCATTCTAATATGCTGATTTGCTGTTTAAGAAACATTTTTTATTATCAATATTTAAAACAGTTGATTACAATTTTTTTCAGGATTCTTTGATGAATAGAAATATCCAAAGATCAGCATTTATCTGAAATAAAAAGCTTTTGTAACATTATACACTATACCATTCAAAAGCTTGGAGTTCATTAAAGAAACCTGAAAAAATTCTACTGAGCTGTTTTCAACATAATAATAATAAATGTTTTTGAGCAGCAAATCAGAATATTAGAATGATTTCTGAAGGATGATGTGACGGGAGTAATGATGCTAAAAATTCAACTTTGAAATCACAGGAATAAATTACATTTTAAAATATATTGAAATAGAAAGCAGTAATTTTAAGTAGTAAAAATATTTCAAAATTTTACTGTTTTTGCTGTACTTGGATCAAATAAATGCAGGCTTGGTGAGCAGAAGAGACTTCTTTAAAAAACATTAAAAAGTTTACTGTTAAGAAAATTTTGATTTGTAGTGTATATATCAGTTGTGGAAAATTTTTTTTAAAGGAGCCATAATCTCCCTCTAAAATCCACCTAATATTTGTAGATTTCTTGCACGAAGAAAAAGGTTGTGTTTAAACTGTACCTTTTAAGATTTATGTAAATGACCTCTGTTTTGACTGTGTACCTATTATACATGTGAGAACTACTGGCCGTTCATACACAGGCAAAGTTACTACTAAATAGGCAGTGAAATGCAAATATGTGCAGTCAAAAATGTTATTTCAAAAGAGCAAGAAATTGCTGATTTGTATGATATGTCCCTTTTGAAATCTTTTAAAAAAAAAATTGGTTACTCCACAGGAGCTGTACATTGCGGTTGGCATCTCTGGAGCGATCCAACATCTTGCTGGAATGAAAGATAGCAAGGTACAGTTAGTAATTCATGTCAAAATACACACCCACACACTATAGTACACTAAGATATCATTTTCTGTGATAATATCCTCAATCAGAGGAAACCCCACCCATGACCAGCGGTGTCTCCTAGAGTTTCCAGAATATGCCAAGTTAACTCACTCTTAAGTGTGACGCTGTATTGGAATGGAGTGTTTTAAAAGCGATCTGGAGGAGCTTTTTACCTGCATCCATAATTCATCTGCATTTTCCATTCCACATCTTTGGAAGAGTTTCTGGTAGCGCTGCTTTATTTGTCAGAGCCCATCACAACCATCTTCCTCCATATGTTGCATATAGGAGCATCATCCTCATGTTGATGAGATGTTTACAAGAATAATGTGTTGGCATTTTTTGTTACTACTGCGCTTGTTCTGGGAATTGACTTTTGGGAATTATTTTTCATGTCAGCTTATGGAGACTATAGTCCATCAGCGCTCAACCCATAGAGGCTTTCTATTCAATACAGCCCACCATGCTAAATAATTTATTTAATTGTTTTACAGACCATCGTGGCCATCAACAAGGACCCAGAAGCCCCTATTTTCCAGGTGGCTGACTATGGCCTAGTGGCAGATCTGTTCAAGGTAAGTTTTCCACACGTGTGTATGTGTATATGTATTTCATTTAATTTTTAATTTTATTATTAATTTTGTTGTCTTTTTAAAATAATTAAGATTTAGGTGTTGTTATAGGTAACATAACTAAAGAGTTTTTGATTTTTGATCAGCGTATAATCATCTAGAATAAAGCCCCGTTCACACCAAGAACGATAACTATAAAGATAACTATAATGGTGATATTAGCGTCCACATCAGCAGACGATATCGTCTGTTTGTTCTAAGCACACGCTTGTCTGCTGCTTTAAATTCTCGAGCTCGTTATATCAGGATTGACTCTGATTGGGTGTCAATGTTTTCGTTCTGAAAGTGATTCCAACGATATCGTTTCCCTGTGTCTTTGTTATAGCTGTGGTGTGGACGGATACTGCTATTCATTAATATTGAGAACGATTTCTAGAACTATATCTTTATCGTTATCTTTATAGTTATCATCCTTGGTGTGAACGGGCCTTAAGTGTTTATATAATTTTATTATAATGATTTTTTTATTATTTGTTATTGTAACATCTGATGTTTTAACCTTAAAATTACACTTAAAATTCTGTTTAGTTACATGAAATGTCTTGTTAACAGCCGATGTAATATTTGTGACCCTGGACCACAAAACCAGTCTTAAGTCGCTGGGGTATATTTGTAGCAATGGCCAAAATTACATTGTATGGGTCAAAGTTATCTATTTTTCTTTTATGCCAAAAATCTTTAGGATATTAAGTAAAGATAATGTTCCATGAAGATATTTTGTAAATTTCCTACCGTAAATATATTAAAACTTGATTTTTGATTAGTAATATGCATTGCTAAGAACTTCATTTGGACAGCTTTAAAGGCGATTTTCTCAGTATTTAGATTTTTTTGCACCCTCAGATTCCAGATTTTCAAATAGTTGTATCTCTGCCAAATATTGTCATACACCAATGGAAAGCTTATTTATTCAGCTTTCAGATGATGTATAAATCTCAATTTCAAAAAATGGACCCTTATGACTCTTTTGTGGTCCAGGGTCACATTTAGTTAAAGAATTTATTTAAATGAATTGATTAAATGCAAGTGTTTAACATGAACACATGACTTTTTTTTACCCTCAGGTAGGTAAAAATGCCATTAAAATCAGCTCCAAAGAGCAACTACTATCCCTTAATTAAAATGTTTGGTTTTCAAATCTTAAAACAAATGTTTTATTTTTTTTTTAACACTGATGTGATACCATTCCTACCTGAACACCTTATTTCATCACTAAAAGGGTCAAAATAAAATAAAAATGGGCCCAATTCCTCAGGACAGGGAGAACAAGCCTTTTTTCATTTGAAGCTCCAACTAAGGATAAAGTATACGTAACAAGAAAGAGAAAATCTTCTTCCTCTAAAACACAGATCTCATTTGCACAAAAGATCCTCATCAGGTCATCAGAGACATTTTAATCCAGTGTCTCGGACAATCAGCAGCACCGTTCAAGTTTATTATTTAATAGCGCTGTAAATTTCAAATGACCTGGTATTAATTTCTTCAGCCCAAACCCCATCTACAACCAAAACCAGGGCGACTCAAAAAAGCTGTCCCATATTTCCCTTTTAAATTTTGCAGGGAGCATTATTCCACCTAATGGAGAGTGTGCAACTTCTGAATTATTGAGTTGTGAATTAATCAGTGGCGACTCGTGGCTCCAACCAGAAGCCTTATACACAACTTCTCTTTCTTTCAGAGCAGAAAAGTAATTGATAGTCGGCACAAGTGTGCGGGTGTAGTTTTTCACCTTTATTTTCTGTCTCCTCTCACCAGAGCTTTACACGCCCGGCTACGCGCCATAGTTCAAGGTGGCACACGCGCTCACGGTGCCAGAGGGCTACCACACACACACACACACACACACACACACACACACACACACACACACACACACACACACACACACACACACACACACACACACACACACACACACACACACCCACCACGTCCATCTGTTGTTAGTGTTTACCTTGTGTAACGCTAGCATCGTTTATTTCCCTGTGTTTGCCCTGTCGTTCATCTTTTATTCAGGCGGTGCGTGCTAGACACAGGTGTGCAGGTAAACTGTGTAAAAGTGATTGCTGGTGATGGGCAGTGCTGGCGAGCAGGGGCGGCTCTCAGATCAGCTTACACATGATCACTCCTTGGATAACTGATTAAAATGTATGGGCTTTCTCCTCCTTCCTTAGACTGAAAAGTGAGCCGGGGACATATTGGGGTGATGATATAGTTTTTTAGGGCACTCTGGAAGACAGGAGCACCTTGGTTTTGGATGAGAAACTCGACGTATAGGAGAAGTTCAGGATGTTCTCAAATGACTCAACTGCCTAGGGTGCTTAAACAATGGAGAAAAGTTTGATGGATACAAATGAGTTCTGCTTTAAGAGGCCCTGTTTACTCCTGGTTTTGGTCAATTGGATCACAAGTAGAGGAGGGAGACACATTCCCATTTACACATGGTGTTTAATCCACTTTCAACTGTTTACACCGTGTTTTGTCCACTTTTGACCACTTCTTTCCTGATTTTGAGGGGATTTTGAGTCTATGTGCGGGTGTATGTATCGGCTTTTTCTGATCTTTCAATCTAATATTGCAAAATAAGCTTGCGCAATTTATATAAGAATGCGAAATGAGACAACAGAAAATCAAACGAGAGCAGCAGCTTTCGTTTATGTTCTGATAGGCCCAAGATTACATCAAACACTGTGGGTTTGTTAGAATCAGGATTGCTAAGAGAACATTGTGTTTTTTACATTTTTTGCCTTAAAAGCGAACTTACGATTTCAGCTGGCAATGCTGGCTAACATGCTGTTTAAGAATTCAATCAGCAGACAGAGAGGAGACCGTCTTTAGTGGATGTTCAGCGTGTTTACACCTGGTCACTTCATGCGTTTTCTCTGATCAGATTGTTCGTAAAAAGACCAGGTGTAAATGCCCTCTGAAACGCTTTTGAGATGGATTTAAATCTGATTGCTTAAACCACTTCAGGAGGTGGTCTGGGATGCAGTCCAGATGAGAATTGGACAAGTGTAAATGCATCTGATTGTTGAAACTAAATATGCAAATTTTACTCTTCGCAAAATGTTAAAATGACGTGACAGCGTGTTACAGGCTATATGATGTTGTAGTCAGATATGACAACGCTAATGCAACACACATCGCAGCAGATGAGTAGCTGAGTATCTCTTCAGTAAGCCGACTCGCAAACTGCTGCAAATGAAACAAAGTAAGTTGCAGACGCTCAACACACAATCCTCTTCATTAAAAGTAGTAAGACTAACTTATGTTTCCTGTGCTGATGCTGTGCTCTCTCCTGTTGCGGTCTTTAATCTTGAAATTCGCTGAGGATAAATAAAATGCAGTGCATATCTGTTGCTTTCGTTGACGTGAACTTTGTTAAATTTGCATATAGCACTGGAATTGAAGATTGGGATTATATCAGTTTGGTGGAGACACATTTATGTGGCCAAGTGTAAATGGAACCATTTTAACAAATTTAAATAGCTATCCAATCAGAGAAAATGCATGAAGTGACCAGGTGTAAACATGCCCTTGGACTACCTCTGGAAGTGGTCAAAAGTGGACTTGCTCAAAACGTTTCAGATCCTATTTACACCTGTATGTTGCTTTGTCCACTTGGCATCGGATTAAAAATGCATCTTAATACTAGGCGTAAACAGGGCCAGGGTGTTGAAAAAGTTGGGCTGGTTTATGTATACATGTATCTATATTTCTAGGTTGTACCTGAGTTGACCGAAGCCTTGAAAAAGTGAGACTCCTCAGGAAGACGGTACTCACCTGGAGAACATCACTAGGAACCTGCCTTAAGAAGCTCCGAGTCGATGCTCCACTGATGATCACCTCTTGAATGTGATTTTTCTCCAGAACACCTATATGTACTTATAATAGCTAATGTAGACATTAAACCTATGTCATCTATTTGTGGAAGTACCTTGCTGTTTGTTATATTTAATAAGGTAGCTGTTTGGCCCTGGATGTTCACAGAAGTGATCCAATAAACATACTTCTGCTTATACTTGTGCTTTGGTTTTGTTACTCATTCTCAAATGACCAGTATACTGCACAATTTGGCATTCTGCATTTAGCCATTCTGAACATACACCATTTCTACTACAACAAACCTGACACTAAAAAAATGACACTGAATATTTGAATGTACCAACTTTTAATTGCTTTACAATCTCTCCCATTATCAGTTTATAAAATCCCTTGTCGATAACACAGGATTAATTTGCCTCAGTCAGAAAGCAGATAGATCTTTTCAAAGGCTCATGCTATTGAGATGGGGGTTAAGGTTTAGGGTTATGACAACATTCTAACCATAATTTCTCATAAAAATCTTCTAATACTGTATACCTGAAATGTTCGCCTATCGTTTGCTCTCTGTGTTTTAAAAATACTTGAATTTAGCACTTTTTTTTTTCTCGCATAGAATTTGAATACAAACATCAGCATCAGTAATGTAAGAAAGGCAAAGGTAAGAAATTTGGCTGAATCACACAGCTTGACATTTGAACACGCATCAAATGTAACCCTGCAGCATTGGGGGAAAAGGACTGTACATTGTGTGTCAGTTACATTTCGTACAAATAAACAAATTGACAAATAAAAACTCCCTCCCACGCCACCCTGAATGAGAACACGTGATAAGCCTTCCAGCCACACTCCGATATTGGTCTACCGTCTAAAAGAGTGTGTTTTTGCTGGTTTCATACACCACTCGCCCAACAGACACACTGAAATTCCTGAAGGATCTTCCAATGATGACTCCCAAAGTACCTCTCCCTGACTCCTTGGAAGGTTGTGCAATTTTGGCAGGAGTGACACAGTTCAAATGCTCTTGCAGAGTTGGAGAGAGAGAGCAAGAGAGAGAGAGAAAGAGAAATGTGCATCTGTAAGGAGGAACGTTGTATGAAGCGGGTAGCAGAGAGCGTTATCCTCATGTCACTTCCTGTGCCCCTTTCTGAGAACATGAAACCTGGGAGTGAGAATCATAGTGCTGTTTGACACAGAGAGAAAGACAGATTGGCTGTGTCCGAAACAAAGAAACAGGGTTCCTCAAATCTGTTCCTGGAGTGCTACTGCCTTCAAGATTTTAGATTTCGCCTACCAGTCATTTTCTAGTAACTCTGAAGACCTTATTTAGCTTGTGTCTTTGATAAGAGTTGGAGTCAAGTCAGCGCCAATAGCCTCATGGGCAGCGCCGACAAGTAGCGCCATTGCCTTTATTTAACATCAAGGAGCTGATGAGTTGATTCAGGTGTGTTTGATTAGGAAGAGTTGTACTTCCAGAAACAAGGTTGGGGAAAAGCACAATGGCCATCTGAGATGGTTGATGGGTTGTCCAATCCAGCTCATGAAGAGGCACCTTCCTGCAGAGTCTGACAGGAACTTAAAGGGTTAGTTCATCCCAAAATGAAAATTATGTCATTAATTACTCACCCTCATGTCATTCTAAACCCGTAAGACCTTTGTTGATCTTCGTAACACAAATTAAGATATTTTTGATGAAATCGGAGAGCTCTCTGATCCTGCCATAGACAACAACGCAACTGTAATGTTCACAGGTCCAGAAATGTAGTAAACAAGTAGTAGATGGCAAACACTAAGTTAAATGATATAAATATATTTATATGTATTTATATCTTCTGTGGAAGGTGTAGGACTATAAAATGTTCGTCCAATCAAAATGTTAGTTCCGAACATTACGATAGGCTGTCCTGCCTGCCTATCAAATATGTATTTGCATACCTCTGCGCACCCTGTTCACACAGACATGATACGTCATCCAGCAAGAATGAAAGGCGCTATTATTGTAAAATTATGCGCTTTGTATTGTAATGTTTTCTCACCGGTGAATGAGACATGAGGTAAATTGACAGCGTTGCATTCAATCCTTCACCAATGGCGTCTCTCATCGTATCGCAGGTTAGTCTTTGGTCTGCCTGTGTGCGTTCTTGTGTTTTGGGGGAGGTGTGGCTTTGCAAAGTGATTATGCAGGGAAAGTGGGGATCCAGCTTTCAAAGCTAGCTTGCTATCGCTAGCCTTTCTGAAATCACCTGCCCTACCTTTAATAGTTTGAGCCGATTTTAGAACAGATACTGTTTTCATTTTCTATCAACAAGGCATGTTTCTGCATCAATTCTATGAAAGTCTGGTAGTGTGTGATCCTCAGTTGTTTAGTGTATGATTTTTTTTTCTATAACCATTTACAAAGTTGACAAGTGTATGATAATTACTGTTCAGATTTTAAAAGACGTAGTGTATTCCAGCCTTTAATTTTGCACCATTTGTTACAAGGCAATTCCTATTAATCTTGCAAAAAGAAGCAGGGGTAGCTAACCCTGCTCCTGGATTTACCTTCACATAGACTTTAGCTTCAACCCTTATCAAACACACCTGAACCAACCAACCAAGGTGTTCTGGATTACTTGTGCTGTAGCAGATTTGGATCTGAACTCTGCAGGAAGGTGGCTTACCTGAAGCAGTGTTGGCATAGAGCCACTGCCTCAGTAACTACTTGGCTAGTCACACTCTTTCAGTAGAGGATGTTCCACAAATATTAGACTCTGATATGCCTTCCTACCTCCGGATACTGTCAGCGAAGGCATCATTTTTCATGTTTCGGACACAGCCAGTGAGTAAGCAATATAGAAAGAGAGGCCAAGAGAGAGGCTGCTTCAGCTGGTGTTGGTGGTCACCGTCCAAAAACTTCATGCTCTATGTGTCCGGTATATGGCTCAGTGGAGTATCTGCCGGCTCCATAAGCCTGTACTTCTCCTCCAGAGATGGCTCGGTCCCCTGCAGGTGAATTAGTGGCTTGGTCTGGAAAACGCCCAGACTTTCCTGGTTTCTCTTGTTGTATATGTTCACCCTGTGCTCCAGTTCCGGACTGGCCTTTACCGACCCTGCCGGACTGGGCAATTTAAGGTTGACCGGGTCCACCCTGCCTTTCTGCGCCAGGCAGGAGTCCTCAGACAGGGAAGAGAGCAGCTCTTTGACCACCGCGCTGGGGTCATGGACACCCGGTTGTGTGCCGAGGGTCAAAGGGCTGCAGTATGGAGGAGGGCAGCAGCGCTGGCCGCTGTAGTCGGAGGTGGAGGCCTCCCGTACGGTTGAGCTGCAGTCAGTTGTGGAGCCCAGCGTGTGGCTGCTGACGCTGTGCTGCCGGGCTGTGAAGCTGCAGCTGGACCGGGACATGGTCGTGCTGGACGCTTCACTTACAGAGCTGCCCGTGCGCTCCTGGCCACTGCCGGGGCCGTCAGCACTGACGAGGGAAGGCGGCAACTGGTTGGGGTTGGTAGGAAGGTGGACATCGATGGCTGCTGTGGTTATAACACGTGCACCAGGGTCGGGCACCCCGATGTCTGTGTGTACAACAGATAGTATAACTTAGTGAATGAGAGCCATCCTAAATATTTAAGCATCACAGTGACAGTGGTCAACTGATATATTAGCCAGACCTTTTGGCATTTTGAGATCAAGAGCCTCATTTATAAAATGTTGCGCAGAAACCATCCTAAATTTGATCTTACAATCATCTCTCAGATATGCGTACATGCGATTCATAGAATGAGCGTACGCACAGAAAACGCACGTACACCTCTCTTTCAGATGTGAAATCTATGAATCACAAATGATCTTGAACTTGTGCGCAACTGAATGGTTTCAGCTCTCTGCCTTGTCAGCGACCCCTAATTAATGTCATTAACATATAAAAGATCACCATTTTCACAAATTCTTTAATTTAGAACAGCGAGCCGCAAGAACAGCTTACATTTCCAAAAACCTGCAGTACTCCGACAAGAAAAAGTGCATACATCTGCTCAGACCCTGACGTGACTTTTCCATGTCAAAGGCAGTTTTTATAAATATGAGCGCTGGCGTGGATTTAAGTGTACGCACACTCTAAGATCAAATCTGTGTGTACGCACACTTCATAAATGAGGCCGTATGACTACCGTACTTGACTGAACAATGGGGTGTAATCTTCAGACCGCCTTGTTGATTGATATTATGGAATATTTGAGGGAATTTCAAGCATTTTTTAAAAATATATTTATTTAGTTTAACTTAAGTAAAAGTGAAATAAAAAATAATAAACTATATATACACCTAAAAAAAAAAATAATTAAAAATTACGAACACAACAAAATTACTAAAACTAAAACGAAAATGAAAACAGAAAATATTAAAATAAAAACTGATTTAAAATATTAATAAAAATTATGAGTATCTTTACATCTCATTTGCCTATTTTTTTAATTATATACTTGCATACTTCACTATATTATATTATATTATATTATATACACTGTATTTTTCAACATTTTATGACCCATAATCCACCTTGCTATCTAAATATTGGCATCAGCCATTGAAAAAACTTGTATCAGTGAACTAATATTTTGGATGTATGTATTAAATAAAATAAAATATATATTTCAGCTAGTTGCCAAGTCAACATTTCTCATAAATTTAGTTTAACTTGATAACTAAAAGTGAAATAAAAACTATATATACACCTAAAAAACAACTATAAATTATGAACACAACAAAACTTTTTCATTATTTTACATCTCATTTGCCTATTTTTTTAATTACAGGTGCATCTCAATAAATTAGAATGTCGTGGAAAAGTTCATTTATTTCAGTAATTCAACTCAAATTGTGAAACTCATGTATTAAATAAATTCAATGCACACAGACTGAAGTAGTTTAAGTCTTTCGTTCTTTTAATTGTGATGATTTTGGCTCACATTTAACAAAAACCCACCAATTCACTGTCTCAACAAATTAGAATACTTCATAAGACCAAAAAAAAAAAATCATTTTTAGTGAATTGTTGGCCTTCTGGAAAGTATGTTCATTTACTGTATATGTACTCAATACTTGGTAGGGGCTCCTTTTGCTTTAATTACTGCCTCAATTCGGCGTGGCATGGAGGTGATCAGTTTGTGGCACTGCTGAGCTGGTATGGAAGCCCAGGTTTCTTTGACAGTGGCCTTCAGCTCATCTGCATTTTTTGGTCTCTTGTTTCTCATTTTCCTCTTGACAATACCCCATAGATTCTCTATGGGGTTCAGGTTTGGTGAGTTTGCTGGCCAGTCAAGCACACCAACACCATGGTCATTTAACCAACTTTTGGTGCTTTTGGCAGTGTGGGCAGGTGCCAAATCCTGCTGGAAAATGAAATCAGCATCTTTAAAAAGCTGGTCAGCAGAAGGAAGCATAAAGTACTCCAAAATTTCTTGGTAAACGGGTGCAGTGATTTTGGTTTTCAAAAAACACAATGGACCAACACCAGCAGATGACATTGCACCCCAAATCATCACAGACTGTGGAAACTTAACACTGGACTTCAAGCAACTTGGGCTATGAGCATCTCCACCCTTCCTCCAGACTCTAGGACCTTGGTTTCCAAATGAAATACAAAACTTGCTCTCATCTGAAAAGAGGACTTTGGACCACTGGGCAACAGTCCAGTTCTTCTTCTCCTTAGCCCAGGTAAGACGCCTCTGACGTTGTCTGTGGTTCAGGAGTGGCTTAACAAGAGGAATAAGACAACTGTAGCCAAATTCCTTGACACGTCTGTGTGTGGTGGCTCTTGATGCCTTGACCCCAGCCTCAGTCCATTCCTTGTGAAGTTCACCCAAATTCTTGAATGGATTTTGCTTGACAATCCTCATAAGGCTGCGGTTCTCTCGGTTGGTTGTGCATCTTTTTCTTCCACACTTTTTCCTTCCGCTCAACTTTCTGTTAACATGCTTGGATACAGCACTCTGTGAACAGCCAGCTTCTTTGGCAATGAATGTTTGTGGCTTACCCTCTTTGTGAAGGGTGTCAATGATTGTCTTTTGGACAACTGTCAGATCAGCAGTCTTCCCCATGATTGTGTAGCCTAGTGAACCAAACTGAGAGACCATTTTGAAGGCTCAGGAAACCTTTGCAGGTGTTTTGAGTTGATTAGCTGATTGGCATGTCACCATATTCTAATTTGTTGAGATAGTGAATTGGTGGGTTTTTGTTAAATGTGAGCCAAAATCATCACAATTAAAAGAACCAAAGACTTAAACTACTTCAGTCTGTGTACACTGAATTTATTTAATACGAGAGTTTCACAATTTGAGTTGAATTACAGAAATAAATGAACTTTTCCACGACATTCTAATTTATTGAGATGCACCTGGATATACTTGCATGCTTCACTATGTTATATTACATGTACTGTATATGTCAACATCTAAATATTGGCATCAGCCATAGAAAAACTTTTATCAGTCAACTAATATTTTGGATGTATGTATCCAATGCGTGCAAGCAATTGTTTGCAATGTATCTAATGGATACATATGGCAATAAATATGCAAATATTATAAGCATAGATAAATCTAAATAAATAACTTACCGCTACTTGGCTCACTATAATACTGGCTGATGTAGTTATTCATATCATCCTGAACGACACTCTCTGGAAAAAAAAAAAAAGTAAAACAAATGTGTCAATCACAACATTGTGATTTAACAACCCAAAAACAAAAAACCTAGAAACATCTTTTTTTTTCCTTTGAAAATAAATACATTTGAAATGTTAAAGGTTTTCTGATCATTTTTCTCATTTCACTGCTTAATAATGCAGAAACTTTTATGAATGACTATGTAGTAAACCATGCTACAGTGTAAGCAATGCATTAAAGTTGTGATTTTGGCCACCCTTATCTATTGCTTGGCCTCCTGACCCAAAAAGAGGCTGTCTGACGTGGCTGTGGCTGTAGATGCAGCGGAGGTCATCGGCTGGGTAGAAGGTCTTATGATCTGCCTGGCAGAGCGAGGAGTCGACTGCACTCTTAAGTGCCATCCGCACATCTCTGGAGACCAGACCCAGCTCACAGCACCTTTTTAAATTCATTTTTACTGTTTGAAATATTCATCAAACGGAGGCTCGGGAGGAGATGGGCAGCCAACTAAAACACCAGGAAGACAATCACAGCCGAATATAAATAACACATGAGGATGAAGATGACCACACACACATTTTTACTTCTCCCAGGGAAAGAGGGAAAGAAAGAGTGAATAAGAAACTACATTTTTCAAGAAATAAATTGTACTTTCTAAAATTTGCAATTGTAAGCATTGCTTTTGATAAAATACCATAGTTGGTATTGCTTAGGGTCAAATTTTGATGTAATGTTTAGGGCTGGGTTCTGACACAAATTTTATAATTCGATTCAATTCTCATTCACAAGCTTGCGATTCGATTCAACTCAATATTGATTATTTTGGATATACTGTATATCAGGTACAGTACATGCCAATTTTTCTCAAGGAAAAACAATCTCTCAACTAATCCAGTAAAATATACATGAGAGTCAGTTGGTACTACATTACTATAATATTGAAGGTTAAAATGAACTGATTTGTATTACACTCAATAAAGTTCTTGTAATAAAGTTACAATTACATCATAATATTTCTACTCCAGTTAGTTTTTTTGAAATATGAACATTTAAATGGTGGCTATCATAAAAACTTGACAGATTTATTCAAACATAAATTAAACATTGAAGAACAGTAAAAGGTTTTTACAAGTCGTTATTGACGTCTTTGCGCAGTTGAAACACTAATTGAGTGATTACATGAGACAGGATACGGATTTCAGTAAGTTGTATTCTTTCTTTTATCATACCTTCGGATGTTCATTCATGTTTATTTCATGTTTGTAACCAGTAAGCATGCTTCGCGCTACCGCTTCTCTTGAAATGAGGCGCTACAGCATCTTGTCACTCGACATTAAACAGTGCCAAAATGGCATTTATTGTTTGAATAATATAATAAAATGGACATAATTTGAAATCTGAGATTTTGTTTCATATCAAAAGTAACAAAGCACAAAGCTTACTGTGATTTATTGGATGTGAGGTCCACTATAATATTCCGGTTAATGACTGAAAACAGGCTAGAATAATCGATTATTGGGATTTAAGAATCGATATCCTTTCATAAAAATGAGAATCGACTAAAATCGAGAAATAAATATTTTTTACCCAGCCCTAGTAATGTTTATTATCTAGAATAACTAGAATACTTTCCTCATGTCCTGCACTGCAAAAAAAAATCATTATTTTTGCCTTGTTTTCTTGTAAAAAAGTCAAACATCCTTAAAACAAGATAAATTTATGTGGGAAGCAAATGTTTTCATAGAAAATATCTTCAGTTAAGTTTATTTTTCTAACCTCATTGGCAGTTTTTTCTTGTTCTAAAATGTCACAAAATATTACATTCATTTTTGAAACGAAACAGCGTTCAACTTTGTTCTGCTGGCTTTGAATTTTACACTGTCAAAACTTAATCATTTTATGAACTATTTATTTTTGGCGTCTCCATGCAGTATTTCAGGAATCCGGTTTCTGAAACTAAGCAGACTTTGAGAGCGATGATTCAACATGATCGTGTCATGCAGTATCTCTTTGTGGTCACTCAGCGCAGTAAATTCTCATCTGAACCACAGCAGAGATAAAAGAGACCTCGCTCTCGCTGAACTCTGACAGGTGGCGGCCTCAACTTCAAAAAGCAGCTCTATAAAACATGAGATCACTCAGCAGCTCTTATATTTTCTGCGTCTTTGTCTTTGGTGCTTAAACGCATCTAACTCCCATGTTATATGTGTCTTTGAGGCGCCAAATATAAAATATGGCCGCTAAGATACGAGCCCTCGGGCAACAGTCACTCTGTCTCCTATCCTCCACTCTTCTGTCTGCTCTTTGACAGCATTTCTGTCCATGTGTCGTTTAGAGGGAAAAAGCCATGGGCTGGCTCCTGGTGCCCACATTTCCCACAATCCTCTGGAGGATGAAGTGTGGCTTGCATGAGGACCATTGTGGGGTTTTTCAGGTTAAAGGAACAGATGTTTGTGCCATAGTTGAATACTCTTTCAGGAGGAACAAGACCCAATGCACAGAGCAGCCTGTGTGTGTGTGTGTGTGTGTATAACAGCTGTACTCCTGCCAGACAGATTCCAATGTGACCTGACATGATGTGGGGAACATTATAGCGGTCTGTTATTGTATTGTTATTGTATTGCTCGTACTGTCACAGTAAATACTGAAGGGATGTTGTTGTCTGCGTTCAGAGGCTGGGTTGATTTAAGGCTCCTCAGAGTGGCAGGTAACTGAAAACTGGAGTCATCGAATTGAATATTCTCTTTCATTTTCTGTTACATGCAATTAGTGTCCAAAATAAAGTTTCTGATTGGCCAGTGGTGCGTAAATTGAGAAAAATGACCAGAAACTGTATGAACTGTACTTGAACTGTACTATGAAATGAATACAATAACACATACACCTGGATGGATGTAGGGTTTCTAAGGGTTTGTAAGATAAAGTCAACAAAAGGGAGTAGACACACTATTGTATTATGCAAATCTTTATGAAACAAAGTCTTTATAAAAAAAATTAAAATAATTATAATAAATTCAATTCAGTTCTATTAAATAATCTTTAGATATTTGTTTTAAAATTGTAAAAATTAAAATAATATTATTTATTTATTTATATTTATTTATTCAAAATCTATCTATCTATCTATCTATCTATCTATCTATCTATCTATCTATCTATCTATCTATCTATCTAATTATTTATGTTCAAATGTTTGGGGTTGGTAAGATTTTTTTGCTCTTTTGCTCACCAAGGATACATTTGACCAAAAATGCAGTAAAAACAGTGCTATTTTAAAATATTATTACAATTTAGAATAACTTTTCTGTTTGAATATATTTTAAAATGTAATTCATTTCAGTGATCAAAGCTGAATTTTCAGCATCATTACTCCGGTCTTCAGTGTCACATGATCCTTCAGAAATCAGTCTAATATGCTGATTTGCTGCTCAAACATTTATTATTATTATCAATGGCAAAAACAGTTTCGCAGCTCAATATTTTGGTGGAAACTGTGAGTTTTGATGAATACAAAGTTTAAAAGAACTAATAGAAATACTTTGTAACAACATAAAAGTCTTTAATGTCACCTTCGATCAATTTAATGCATCCTTGCTGAATGAAAGTATTCATTTTAACCTTTTGAATGGTGTATGGATAGATAGATAGATAGATAGATAGATAGATAGATAGATAGATAGATAGATAGATAGATAGATAGATCGATCATTACAAAGTTAAGTAATTTATACATACTCTACTGGAAATAATCTTCACATATTGCCTTTATCATCACTTCCATATTCAGCATCATTTAAACATCACATTTTAGTGGTCTGTGGATAAATGTCCTACATCATTTCCCTTGTGAGACTGGGCTGGTTTTAACTCTCATTAAAAAGACAGAGATAACACAGGTCTGGGTACCTGGTGGAGGTCTGGGCTCTCTGGTATTGGTGCGGCACTCATTGTCGGATCCAGCGGGTCCCAGGCCATCTATTTCCTGGAAGCTGTTGCTCTGTTTGCCCCACACATGATGGATCTGCATAGCGGCCTCGCGCTCAGCGGCCAGATCCAAATCCTGCTGCGCCAGGTGAGCCCTCAACTGCCTGATCTCAAACTGCCGACAGACAGAGACTGATTCATCTGTATCAGCTGCATTGCTGTTAAACACAAGTGGGCAATCTGCCTTGTGTCAGCTTTGCCAATGCATCACAAAAAAAATAAATAAATAAATAAAAAATAATAATAATATCTGAATAAATAAACAGCAAATTTTATTAATTATTAATTTAAAAACATATTAGTAGGACTAAAATCAACTTGATTTCAATGCAAATAAGGAGGTCTAACATTTTATTCAAAGGGGAAAATTTGCTTATTTGATTAGTGATCTACAAATAGTGTAGAATATTTTATTTCTTTTATTTCTAATCTTTTGTTGTTTTTTTGTTTGTTTAAATTAGATTAAGAACTCCAGATTAATTTAATTTAATTTAATTTGTTTATTTGCTACCTTGCTATCTCAATTTTAGGAGTAACCATTTTGGAAAAAAAACACATACTGAGAAGATTACAGCTCTTAAAATATAAATTATAATTATAGCTATTATTCTACTTATAATTTTAATTAAAGTTATAGCCATTTAGTTCATCAAACATATTTATTACTGGCAGTATTACAAATCATTATCTATAATTTATATCATAAACACACCGAAATGGATCTCCTTGCAACATTGTAACTCTAACCAATACGCTTTATTTGTTGAATCAATGTCCACACACTCGACATAATCAATAAGCTCTACTGTTCTCAGGGCCGCTGCGCTGATATGGACAGGTCTCAGATCAGTTCCCAACAGGCATTTAAAGACATTTCTATCACAGTCTTATCTGTCTTCTTCCCCAAGGAGAAGAACAACAGAAACACATCTAGAGTGAATTGTGTATTTCAGTGGCGTGCATTGATCCCTGCCTGTGTTATCTGTCTGGTGGGCCCAGGACAGGCTGGACGGGTCACGTGAATGTTTTATGTAATACTCTGGGTTGGATTGCAGCTTGAAACGAGAGCTTGCATCATCTGCCGAGACTCGATCAGAAATGAAGCATGAGCTTGGTGCGGTTAAAAATATAGGGGATATTCAGGATGCACTGTGCTGTTGAGACACAATTCACATACAGCAGAGTCTGTGGATATGAGTGGCATATAGTTCTGGTCAGACAAAAACAAAAAAAGTGTGTTTAAAATCACTTTTTCAGGTGATTTTAAAGTGGCTAAATTGTAATAAAATGTCAATAACTGTTACAATCTGATCAATAAAAAAATAATATATATATAAAAAAAACATTTATAGGTGATTACTGGCGCTGTGTTACTGAGCAGATGAATTGAAGTGAAATTTGATTGTGTGTCAGAGTGCTGCCCTCTGCTGGAGAAATACAACCCTCTGCAATGGAGTGCAACACGATTATGGAATTATGAAAAAAACATTTGGAGAGGGGAGAAAATGATAAATAAAGACTTAACAGAATAGTTCACCCAAAAATGAAAATTGGCTGAAAATGTACCCTCAGGTGGTCCCAGATGTAGATGAGTTTGTTTCTTCATCAGATTTGGAGAAATGTACCATTGCATCACTTGCTCACCAATGGATCCTCTGCAGTGAATGGGTG
>CM077265.1:16972220-17052220 GCA_039654775.1 Spinibarbus caldwelli | reverse complement strand
TAAATTACCATAAAGAGATCATGTGTGAACAGGACCTTTTTAAAAATTTCCGGAACGAGTTCACCGGTATGAGAAGTTGATGCTGTGTGAATGATGCTGTGTGTGAACGCAGAATTAAGATTACCATATATGCGCATACGAATTCAATAGGCGCTGATGTAAGACGTCTACTCTGGCCCAATCCAGAGCCGTTGAAATTTAAAATTCAACGGCCAATCATAAAATTCTGATGCAGATGACACATTTACTCCGCGCTGTGTAGTTCGGTTTGAAGTCGTGCAATGCGATATCTCTGGGCCAAAAGTGTTGCATGAATGTGAACGTTTGTCACAAAAATGAAAAAATTAACAAAAACACTGATCGTGTATACCCCTTCAGTTTCCAAACACAACACCGAGAGGCGCAGCCATTTAGAGGTCATTTCTGGTTAATGATGTCACAGAATTCACCGGTAATTTGAAACCGATGTGTGATTGGTGCTTTACCGGTAAAAAAACGAAACATTGTTGCCTGTGTGAACAGCACATTTTTGTATTTACCGGTAAAGTCGTACCGGTAATTTTACGGCAATTTACTGGTATTACTGTGTGAAAGGGGATGATATTTATTATAAATTATAAATATATTTATTATTTTGATATTTTCTCTTTTACTTACTTTATACAAAATTCATATATATTTTTGAGTGTGAGCACATCTTAAAATAATCAGTAAATGTTTTCAAAAAATGTTATAATATATATTAATAAATCCATCCCCAATATGGGTTTATATATATATATATATATATATATGTGTATATGTGTGTGTGTGTGTGTGTGCGTGTGCACATAAAAATAACCAGTAAATGCTCTTTAAAAACATTCATATCAGGCAGATAAAAAAATGACAAAAAATGCAATATTTATTATTTAATGAGTGGGCGTGGTCGATAAAACTAAACAGCCAATCACAGTGCAGTCGGCAATGGATCCTGGCCTGCTCAGGCAACAATGTGACATTGAGAGTGTGTCACTGCACCAGAGAGAGACTCATCCTTCATTAAGTTTCAAGGGCTCGTCTCTCTGTTTCCCCCCTGTACTAATGGGACCCCGGGGAGCTTACCTCAACTTTGTTCTCTATATAATCCCAAATCCCGAGCACCACAATCCTAAAGACAGTCTGGGAGAGGAAGAGAGACCAGGAAGAGAGAGCATATAAGTGGAAAAGACCCATACAAAGAAAAAAAGAAATAAAGAATCAGATTTCTGATGCTTCAGCACATTGCATTCAGGGAAATCATCCACAAGAAAACAACAGAGTGTGTTTAGTGAAAGGCAAGAGAGAAGCCTTGGGCTGAAAAAAAAAAAAAACAGGCAAACATTACTTTTCCAGTGACCCACGAACAGCAAACGTAAATAATGAGCTTGCAGGGAAAATGTGTACGTAGGGTAATTTGAAATCTAAGTGATATCGAGATGTGGCAGCAACAGAATTCACCTCCATTTGGTGGCGAAATAACCTCCGCAAAACCCATTTCCAAGCCGAATCATTTTTTTCTTTCATCTCGTCTCAGAACGCAGTTCATAATTTATCAGTGACCTGCAATGTGTATTCATAAATCTCATCGAAACACTCGAAGGAGACGCTGTTTTAGTGACTGCTGACTCAGGTGGCGCACGCTAGTCTTTTTATCGCTTTCTATCCCTACTTCGCTCTCTAAAACATGTGATGCTCAAACTCTCAGGCCTTCCTGTCTCTTGAGCCTTTATCGATGAGCAAAACGCAAGTTGAAGGAAATAAATGCAAGTCTGCTTTAAAAGAGCCAGAGACAAATGCAACTGGATCTGAAGAAATGGGAATCAATAGAAGTCAGCACGTGTCAGGACACACACACTTTTAAAGTACAGTAACAGCACTATGTGAAACTGCTTTTTCTTGGGTTTTATTAAGTCGCCCCTACAGCATAAACATTCAGACGAGACCTTACATCTAATACTTCCAAACCTCTCGCCGTGGCACCATTAATTTGAAACCTACTATATCGATAGTTGTAAAAGAGGCTATTTCTAGTAAGCCTGGTGGCTCTGTTTAAATCATGATTGTCTCAGACTCAGCATCTTAGTTGTTTTAGAGGCCTGTGACCTTTAAACACACACTTTTAATGCTGACACGCTGCTCTTTTATAGCTTCGTTATCTTTCATTTGAATATTAACAATCGTCTCAGATGTTTCTCTAAAAGTATATCTCAGATAACTTAGGGCCAGATTTAGGGCAGGGAAATTTAGCGTTAAGAGCGCAATTGCATAAAAGCGCTGATGGGAGGGAAAATTCTGCGTGTGATTTACTGACAATGCGCAGATTAAAGAACACAGACGCAGCCAGATCATTTCCATAATAACCAGCGCAATCTACCAAGAGCAGCACAAATTACTGCCTGCTTTAAGACATGCTTTTTTTGGGCATTAAATAATGGCGCAAATACCAGTAATTTGACGAGCGCAAACGTTAAAATTTTAATACTCTCCTCCCATAAATTTTGCGTCGGAAATGGAAACTCCTACAAATGCATATTCAATAAGGTCAGGTGCAAAAATAACTGTGTCCACACCTTTTCAGCGCTAATTCTTCACTGCGTGTCTTTAGTAAATCCTGACGGTACTATTTTAACGCCAAAAGATGGTTTGTGCTGGCGCAAGCTGTTAGTAAATCTGGCCCTTAGTGTTGGAAAAATTTGATGAGAAATGTTTAATAAGAAATGAAAAAATTGGCAAATTTGAGTGCTGTGTGAGACATTACTAAGAGTTCTTCCTTAGCTTTTTCCAGAAGAAAAGCAGGATACTTTAGTGAGATCCTCCACAGATTTACACTCACCTCAGTGAAGAACACAGACAGGATGACCAGGCTGATCCAGTGGATGATACAGGCGAACTGGAATGCATTATTAACTGTGGACACAATTCAAAGAGATTTTGCTTTCACTTCATGTAAAAAATCTAATTATAATACAGTCAAATTTAATGAGTTACAGATTCTCAAAATACACAAAACTCAAAAGTTTGGAGTCAAGATTTTATTTATTTATTTTTTTAATAAATGTATATTTTATTTAGCAATGGCACATTAAATAGATCAAAAGTGACAGTAAAGACTTGTACACTGTTACAAAAGTTTTTTATTTAAAAAAAAAAAAAGCTATGAAGGATCATGTGGCACTGTACACTGGAGTAATGATACAGAAAATTCAGCTTTGCATCACAGGAATAAATTACATTTTAAAATATATTAAAACAGAAAACAGTTATTTCAAATTGGAATAATATTTCACAATATTTCTGTTTTTATTTTAAATGAAGTCTTGGTGAGCATAAAAGACTTATTTCCAAACTTTTGAACTGTACTGTATTTAATGTTGAGAAGTTTAATTCATTTTAACGAATCAGTTCATTTGGATGGTTCGTTTCAATGAATCAATTCAAAATAATTCACTTTATTTCATTAAATAAATATTGTTTCAGAAGTCCCTGTGTGCCATTTTACCATTAATGTTTCTTAAATTTTGTATAAAAAGTAAAAAAAAAATAAGAAAAAGAAAAAAAGTTGAAGTATAAAAAGTAAAAAAAAAAAAGTACAAAATCCAATTTTTAGTGTAGGACTTTATTTTATACATCACATATATCCTATATATACCATGTATTTCTTTTAGAATAACTGGCAAAGATAAAACATACACAATTAATTTTGACTGTTGTTAAGGCCAGGTAATACTATGTTTTTGATTTTACTCCAAAACAAAGTGATTTCCAAGCACTTTGTGAATCAGCTAAAACAAATCATTAAACTGGTTCAAACTGTTCATGAATCAGACATCATTAATAGCAATTTACAAGACTAAAACACATAAAAATAAAAATAAAAAAATCACAAATTATTGATGTATGTTTAGATAACACATTAAAACCTCACATAACAGTATAAGCTACTTGAAAAAGAATTGCATATAAATCCTTTAATGTAAAAAGTGGTTATGTTCTTCAGAATTATTCTCATATGAAACTGACTTTTCAAGAGGTAAGCCAAATTTCCTATGTGTGCCACATCCGTGTCGCAAGCCGAGGACAGTGGCTGCTCAGCCTCATTACGGCAGCCGCCTGAACTGAAAGCATTAGGCATTTGTGATATGATATTCCACCCATCCGTGTCCTGCATCTGTCTATTTATCCGCTCTATTGCGGTGCAAGAGATCTACTGCATTCAGTTATCACCCCCTCTCTCGCTCGCTCTCTCCACACGCCGCCAATCTCCTGGCCCATATGTCTTAGTTTGCTCTGTTCAGTGATCTGTCCATCAGTCCATTCATCTCCCTCAATCCCTCCTTCCATTAATCTCGTCGGCCGGTCGCTGTCCTGCACTCCTCCACTGCTCCCATCCGTCTCTCCCCCCTCCATCTGTCTATCAGGACTTTGTAAAGGCCAGAGAAGACAGAGAGATATAGGCTGACTTATGCTCCTGTCATCTCTCACATTTCTCTCTTTAGTGCGCACTCATCTGCACACTGAGCCATGATTTTCCGCCGTAGTATGAATGGGGATCTCCAGTTCAGATTTACAATAGGCTCTTATGAGAGATGATAGCTGCAAATAGCAGCTAAGCAAATGTCATTCACAATGTGCTTATTGAGAATAATCTCCACAAGAGATTAGATCAACAATTGCAGACGTATAGCTATGAGAGAGTGTTTGTATACTGAATTCATAGAAGCTTTAAATTGTCAAGATAAATGTATTGTTATGCAAATACATGTGAATTATTAGGTTGGGAAATGAGAACCAGTTCTTATTCAGAACTATTTTTAAATGAAGTCTGAAATCAAAACACTTTCTGATTCCAGAATGAATCTCTTGTGAGTTGGTTCATTTTAGTGAATCAAAAACATACTACTATGGTTTGAATTCCAAACACATGACCAGTGTAACCTGATTTATTAACAAATTAATTTTATGAGCTAATTTGTCCTAGTGATTCATAAACATACTGTGCAATCAGAGTTGTCTAAATTCCAAAAAAATGATTCTTATGAATCAAATGACTCATATGAGCTGATCCTCTTTAGTGAATCAAAAACAGCAGTCTACAGACCAGTCTAGTCTAAATCCCAAACTGACTCCAATGAGCCACTTCTCTTTAGTGAATCAAAAACATACAGTACAACACAACCAGTGTACCTCGATTCCCTGAATCCCAAACAAATGGCACACAGCTTGACCAGTGTAGTCTGATTCCGGACCGAATGACTCTTATAAACTATACATTAGATTCCTGAACTAATAACTCTTATGAACTATTTCTTGCTAGTGAATAAAACTATACAGCCCAACCAGTGTAGTCTGAATCCCAAACACATGATTCTTAAGAGATGATTCTCTTTAAGGAATCAGAAACATACAATGCTACAATGTAGTCTGAGTTCCAAACAAACGATTCATATGGGCCGTTTCTTTCCAGTGAATCAAAAAGCAGAATGACTCTTATGAGCTAGTTCTTTTTATGGAATCATCAACATACAGTGTGACCACAGTAATTCAAATCCCTAACAAACGACATACAGCTAGAACAGTGTAGTCTGATCTCTGCATTAATGACTCTTTTGAGCTATTTCTTAGTATTGAATCAAAAACATACAGTGTTGTCCAAATTTGAATCTTTTATTCAGTAAGTGGCACTGTCTGATATGTCAGAGCATGTGTGCTAACAACAACATTCTGAGCCCAGATTGGCTTCTAAAGGGATCTGAAGCCCTTCTAATACTCACATTGTAAGAGCTTTGTATCAATGAGCAGTTCCACAGTCAGTAAGAGCACCACCAAGATGACACAGGCCACCAGGAAACAGTTGAAGCCAGCACTCAGCAAACACACCTGCCACAGCGCTGCTCTCCTCCCGCAGCACGGCTTCAGCCAGTTAGACCTGAAGATAAAATGCAGCGACAGAAATAGAAAGAGAGAGAAAAAGAAGTGAAGTACAAAACCATAAACACAAGAAAACTGAAGTGTACTTTAACACATGTGGCCAACACCACAGAAGGCAGTCTTCATAGAAAAAGACGTTTACTTCACTTCTATTTCTACCTAGTACATACAAGTTTACTTATACATACAAGTATACTTTTGGTTTTACATACAAGTTTACTTTTATTTGTAAATGTAAAGGCAAATACTGTAATATAATACAAATAATATAGATTATACACATATCTACATATAACACATATTAATTCAGATTAGAAAAAAAGAAAAAAAGAAAACACCAGTCATGCATAGTTATACATTCAAATACAGTATATAAAGAAAAGAAAAAAAATATTTATATATATATATATACACATACATATTAGTATACTTCTTTTAAACTAAAAACAGGAAAGTATACTTTCAGTCTACTTTTTATGTACTTCTCAGAAATATACTTAAAATGACCTTTAAGTATACTTGACTTATACTTAGAAAAAGTCTAAATTTATTTGAGCTATACTTGTGCTCTGAGAATGTTTTAATTGTTATATGATAGGGGGCGCTATTACAAGTCTTCTGTACAGAATTTCCAAAACATGGAAACAGCGAAGAAGAAACCGAAAAACAACAGATGCTTCCATTTGCACCAGATGCTTTATTTATGAAACTTACTCACATTCAAGTGTTTATAAAAAAGAATGCACGAAGCTAGAATAAAATGTTTTTGTTTACAAGCAGATACCCTGTTCTTTCTTTTAATGTTTTGTATGTTCAGATAATAATATAACAAAATATATACACATTAATGAATACAGACATAGTATACTTAAAATATGATGTAGAGTTCACTTAAAGAAAACTTACAAGTATACTTGCAGTATAAAACTACTAAACTAGTAGTTTACTGAGATTATACTTCAAAGTGAACTAAAACTTCAACAAGTATTTAATTAGTAAACTATAAGCATACCTATGAGTTCACTTTTAGTATAGTTGCAGTACAAACTACGGCCATGTCCACACGTACATGGGTATTTTTAAAAACTGAGTTTTTCCTTCTTCCATTTTTAAAAAAAATCTCCGTCCACATGAAAACGCAAACGCATGCTAAGAAGCACTGTCAAGAGCATGCCAAACCAACAGGTGGCGATATAATCTCAAACGTAAAGCCACGATGGCCAATCAGAAGCCTGAAAAAGTTTCCAGTAGGCAGAGATATTGGCACACTTTCTAGTACATTAAGTATACTTTAAGTGCATGCTCTGACGTCACAAGCCAAAATCTCCGGTTTCGCAGTCTACACGATATCACTGGAGTTTTTGAATACCTTCACCCTGGCAGGAGTTTTCAAAAATGTTCGGTTTCAGTGACCTGGTGCAGCATTTGCGTGTGGACGAATGGCCAAACCGCATAGAAAAAGCTGCGGTTTTGAAAATAAAAGCGTTCGTGTGGACAGGGCCTAAAAACATAGAGGTAAACTAGTTGTGTACTCAAAGTTTACTACTGTTATACTTAAAAGTATATTTTTATATACTAGAAAGTGGGCCAATTTAGTCACAAGGAGTACTGAAATACTACACTTACAAGTATACTACTAGTACACTGATATTTGTATACTTACTACATAAAGTATACTTAAAAATATACTTGAACTTTACTTAAGTATACTTAATAAAATAAACTTGAAGTATACTTCTTTTTGGTAAGGGTATGTACATACAAGTTTGCTTCTATTTGTATATAACAGTTTGTCAAGTTTTAAACTACAAGTTTACTTCTATTTCTACTTGTAAGTGCAAATTTACTTTTAAAAGTGAACTTTTATGTACAAACAGAAGCAAACTTGTATGTACATATGTTTACCTGTATATAAAAGTAAACATGTAAATTTGTATTTACAAGCAGAAATAGAAGTAAACTTGTATGTAAAAGTAAACTTGACAAGTAAACTTTTATGTACAAAGAGAAGCAAAATTGTATGTACATTAATGTTGACTTTTATATACAGGTTTGCTTCTTTCTGTACATAAAGGTTTACTTGTCAAGTTTACTTTTACATACAAGTTTACTTCTATTCATTCATAAAAGTTTACTTGTACGCATTCATAAAAGATTAAATTTACATTCAAGTTCACTTCTATTTCTGTTTGTATATATAATTTTACTTACACATACAAGCAGACTTTTGCTTTTACATACAAGTTTACTTTTACTTGTATAAAACAAAGGCTTTTACAAACAAAGGCAAACTTGTATATAAAGGTAAACTTATATACAGACATGTTTGCTTCTGTTTATACATAAACGTTTACTTGTCAATTTTACTTCTATTTCTACTTGTAATTACAAGTTTAGTTATATACAAGTGCACTTTTAGTTTTACATACAGTACAATTTTGCTATTTGCTCATAAAAGCTTACTTCTACACATTCATACAAGTTCATTTTTTACTTCTATTCTTGCTTGTATGTACAAGTTTATGTCTACTTTCACAATCAAGTTAACTTCTACATACAAGTTTACATCTACATATAAAATAACATCTACTTAAACTATGCTAATAATAACTACAATAACCCTAAACTCGTAAAATGATAGATTTATTTAATATTATTATGAGAAATGCTTAGGATTTTAAGCGTCTACCAGTCTGATCTTTACATATAGCTACTGTATGACTTCAAAAGACTTTGAATACACCACTTTAAGTCACATGGACTACTTTAATGGCACCTTCGTGGCCTTCATTTTTGAAGCTCATCAGCCCCAGGCCCCACTCACATTCATTTTATGTAAAGGAGCTGCCAAGAATTCACAATTTGCTGTTGCAATTGCTTATAGCCTTCAGTTTAATTGTGTTTTTCAAATTTTGTTAGGCAGTAAACCTTTCAGTGGACACTCCTGTGAGTGACTCACTTTGATTAATCACGTTTTCTCACTATCTCTGTCTTCCTCTCTCTTTTACTCACTCCTCTAAAAGCAGACTAATTGAATTGCCCTGTTGAGGGGTCTCATTCCCTCCTGCTTTTTCTGTGCTTCTCTCACTCTCCCTTCCTGACTCTCATATCATCTACTGCTATTCCTCTGCTACGGGCCAATCTCAGATCTGGGGGTGTGACCTCGAGGGTGGACTCATCAATTTATCATCAAAAACAACACCAATGTACTCTATCCGTTCTATAAGAAACTAGGAATGTTTGGAATAGCATACTACCATACTACTCCAACTAGGAATGCAGTATGCAGTATGGATGCTGTGTACAGTATGCAGGTATTATGTAAAAACCTACTACATTCTCCTGAAATTCAGTATACAACAAGGGCTCACCAAGGTGGTCTATAATAACTGGAGAATGCTATCGGTTAGCATGAACACTATCAATGAAATACTTGTGATTTATATGTAGCCTGCAAAAAATGCCCATCAAAATACACATTTTTGGAACCAACGGCATCTACCAGCATTTGACTGATTACATGTAATCTGGATTACAATATCATATTCCTCAAATTAAGTACTTGTAATTAGATTAAATTACATTTTATAACACTCGGGATCAGACTACAGTTACTTTGTTACTGATTACATGATTACATATAATTCACACAATAACAATAAATTATTCATAATTTATTGATTCTCCCTAATCTTTATTTTTCATCTTTTAAATTTTCTTTTCTAAAATAGCCTACCACTTATACACATTCAGTTTTGTCTTCCAGTTTTGTGGCCATTCACACAAAGACCAGTCACTAGTCAAGTGGCTATAATTACACAGAAAATTGAGAAGCCACAAAGCATTTGACCACTGGATTTAAAAAAATAATTTCAGTATTAAGTGTTTTCTCAGCATTTCAACACTGTATCAACTACTGATGAACACATTCATTTTTATTTGAATTATCACTCAGTAGGTTATTTAACCGTGTATGTCTATGGAAGGCTTTTGTCTTTGAAACACGTTAAAATGCACAAATTCATGTTATTTCTTATTGACATGTAATGTAGGCATTACCTCTGAGATTTTAAGGTAATAAGTTAATAATTATGAATCACATTTGCATGTTCATGGTTCTCTGGTGTTGGTTAGTGGTCACATTACATGCAGGTAAACAAAATATTTAATTTTTTTAGTACGTTTTTTATTTTGATTGATGTTATTTTAAAATGATTTATTTTAATTTTATATTGTTATGATTAAATTAATTATTTTCATTTCAGTAAACTCACAGACACCTTGCAGTTCCTTCACAAGTTTGGGAAACTTTGATGTAATGTAAGGTTTGATGCACTTCATGTTGTCAGTAACGAAAAATTGAATATTTTCCTTTTCTTTGTATTTTTAAATCAGTTTGGTACAACATTATCCTATTTAAATCAATGTGATAAACAAGTTAGTTGAAAAGTAATCTAAAAGTAATCAAAAAGTAGTCTGATTATATTACATAAAATGTGCGATGTAATGGATTACGTTACTAACTACAATGTAATTTGGAATAAGTAACGGACTACAATTTGTAAGTAGTGTACCGAGCTCTGACTGCATATTATTTCACATACTAGTTAAAAAAAAAATAGTAGCTATTGATGGCGATGGCAGTGCGCCGACATGTAGTGCAGTTGTGCTTCGAACGTCCCAAGTTTGAGTCCTGGCTCATGGACCCGATTCCATCTCCCTCTCTCTTTCAGTCAACTTACAGTCCTATCAAAATTAACGGAAAAAAAAAAAAACAAAAAAAAAAAAACGCCAAAAAAATATCTAAGAATAAATAAATAAATAGTAGGCAGTATACAGTAGAAGTATGTTAGTATTCCATTCCAACTGTAATTTGGAATAAGCAATGGACTACAATTTGTAAGTAATCTACCGAGCTCTGACTGCATACTATTTCACATACTATTTTTAAAAAAATAGTAGCTATTGATGGCGATGGCAGTGCGCTGACATGTAGTGCAGTTGCACTTCGAACATCCCAAGTTTGAGTCCTGGCTCATGGACCCGATTCCATCGCCCCCTCTCTTTCGGTCAACTTACAGTCCTATCAAAATTAAGGGAAAAAAAAACGCCAAAAAAATATCTAAGAATAAATAAATAAATAGTAGGCAGTATACAGTAGAAGTATGTTAGTATTCCATTCCAAACTTTCCCCAGGTTTTACTGTTACAGAGCCAAATCCGGAACCCAGGAATCCATTACAATTCCACACTATTTTGGCACCATGTTGGCACCAAGTATGCTCTCTTTTATCTCTTTTTTTTTCTTGCTGAAATGTTGGAACTTGAGCATTTGCGCACTATTTTCCAGACTGAGCTCCAAGCCCGTGCTGTGTGTCCTGGGCTCCTTCTCTTGGGAGCGGATTCTGATCTTGGCAGCATGGGAAAGACCGATCAGTGTGGCCAGACTGACCTCATCCTGTGGCTCTCTGAGTTGCATCCATAGACACACAAACACACGTACAAACATGCATACACACACACCATCTGGAGAGTACAGACTCCACTTATCAGACGCAGCCAAAAAGATGATTGCTTAACAGCATGGCCGCGCCTTCATTTGATCAGATGGACTATATTTGCATGCTTTGGGCTTCGCCCTTGTGAGGTTCGAGCAGGAAGGGCAGATCAGACATGGAATCTGTGTGCTTGGCTGAGCACTGGTGTCTAATAATACCACCTTAGCAATCCGTAACTTTATGCCCTCCTAAAACTGCAAACTCCAAGTCTGATGGCTCGACAACACTGAGCTCTAATCAGCATTTCGTTATGATTTGATTCGAATCTCATTTCATATGTTGAGATTAAATATTGTGGTACAGGTTGACCCTTTGCACAAACATACATTATATTGACTATTTTACACATACTACATGTAAATATACTGCGATTAAGTACAATAACAATGTCGTTCTTAAAAGATTTGTACATTTTCTCATGTAATGTTCACCACTTGTTGCCAACCTCTTCAGAAGTTTCTTTGCAGTTGATAAATTGTTCAAAGTGGTTGCTAGGGTGTTGCCAAGGTGTTCTGGGAGGTAGTTAGGGTATTGTTAGGATATTCAGAGTGGCTGCAACAGTTAGGCAGTTTCTAAGGTTTTCTAATAGATGTGACTTACAAATGAGGAACCTCACAAGAAAATGATTTGTTGCTAGGGTGTTCTGGATGGTTGCCAAGGCATTGCTAGGGGGATTCCAGTTTGTTCTGGGGTGCTAGAGGCTTGCTAAGCTGTTTACATTTATATTTAGTCATACAGGTGTTTTTATCCTAAGCAAACAAGGAATAGGACAAGCAACTGATTGGTTGCTTGGGCACTGCTAAGGTGATCTGGGTGGTTGCCAAGAAATCGCTAGGTTGTTGCTAGGTTGTTCTGGTTGGTTGCCAGGGCATAGCTCAGAATTTATAAGGTGTTCTGAGCAGTCGCTAATGGGTTGGTATGTGTTTGGGTGTTGCTATGGTATTCTGGGTGGTCACTAGGGCGTAGCTAGATAGCTAGGTAGTTAGGTTGTTTACCTCTATATCTTAAGCATTTTACAGATGTTTAAGTCCCAAGAGACTCACAAATGAGGGATCTCACAAGCAATTGGTTGATTGCTAAGGCACTGCCAGGGTGTTCTGGATGGTTGCTAGGGTGTTGCTAAGTGGCTGCTAGGGTGTTCTGAATGGTTGCCAAGATGTTGCTCAGGAGTTCTGGATAGGTGACAAAGCATTGCTAGGTTGCTGCAAAGGTGTTCTGATTGACATTGCTAGATGGCTGCTAGGGTGTTTTAGATGGTTGCTAAGGTGTTGCTAGGGAGTTCTGGTTGACATTGTTAGATGGCTGCTAGGGTGTTCTGGGTGGTTGCTAAGGTGTTGCTAGGTGGCTGCTTGGGTGTTCTGGATGGTTGCCAAAGTGTTGCTAGGGTGTTCCAGATAGTTGACAAGACATTACTAGGATGCTGCTAGGGTGTTTTGCTTGATATTGCTAGATGGCTGCTAGGGTGTTCTGGATGGTTGCCAAGGTGTTGCTAGGTGGCTGCTAGGGTGTTCTGGATGATTTCTAAGGTGTTGGCAAGGAGTTCTGAATAGTTGACAAGGGATTGCTAGGTTGCTGCTAGGGTGTTCTGGATGGTTGCTAAGGTGTTGCTAGGAAGTTCTGGATAGTTGGCAAGGCATTGCTAGATGGCTGCTAGGCTGTTCTCGATGGTTACCAAGGTGTTGCTAGGTGGCTGGTAGGGAGTTTTGGACAGTTTGCAAGGCATTATTATGTTGGTTCTGGATGATTACTAAGGCATTGCTAGGTGATGCTAGGGTGTTTTAGGTGCCTGTTAGGGCATTGCTAGACAATTTCTAAGGTGTTCTGAGTAGTTGCTAAGGAGTTGGTATTTGCTAGTGTATGGCTGTGGTATTCTGGTTGGTTTCTAGGGCATGACTAGCTGTTTGCTCGGTTGTTTACATTTATGTTCAGCCACTTAGTAGATTTTTATGATACAACACAAGCAATTGTTTGGTTGCTAGGGCACTGCTACGATGTTCGATGGATAGTTGCAAAGGCATTGCTAGGTGGCTGCTAGAGTGTTCTAGGTTAGTGGTTCTGAACATTTTGTCCTTGAAGCCCCCCTCCTTACATAAAAAAACCCCTGAGCCCTCTAGTACTGTTAGCCCAGTGGAAACTGAGACGCTGTTGCTGAGCCTTTCATATTTGCCACACCTCTCATGGAGCACGCTTGCATATGTTGCATTGTAAAAATGTGATTGTTTATGTGACTGGCATGCTGAGAGACCATGCATCATATAAAAGACATAATGTTCAGCTGGTTCAGATCAGTGGCCGATTGTTTGGAGCACTCCTAGAAACTCCCTATGAAAAGGTTGTTTGCATCCATATTTGACACTGGTCAAGACCCCAGAATGGGAAATGCTGTTCTAGGTTGCTAGGTAGATGTTTACTAGTCAAAAGAGTGCACCCCCAGTTCTTTACCATATTCTTGCATCTACATATGGCCTGGGTCCCTCCTTCAGTGTAAGTGTATGTCTTTCTGGAGCTTAGATGGATGTCTCACCAAAATCTAATTCAACAATCCAACAAGCCTAGTGACAGAAGGAGAGTGATTATTTGGGATTTACGGGTAATAAATAATGAGGAATAGAAGAATGTACATATGAAGGTCTTTCTGCTTCCAGAATTGAGCAGTAAAACACAGCGCACTGACTGATTTACCTACCCCAAGGGGTGCAGGGAAGTTAATGCTAATGCTAACAACAACACTCAGGTCTATGCAGAAACCAAATAATAAACTTTATTTGATGAACTATATTTTTAATTAAGTTCCAGACCGTGTCAGTAAGAACTTGGTCCTTTGTTCACTTCATTTTACCATGGATTTGTTTACAAATAAGGCACAATTCGATGCAGGATGTTCAGAAAGACTGAAATGAAAAGACGATGCTGTGCCGACTATATTGGATACGATGTTGCACCACACAAGTGTGAGTAACTGTTTGTATTAAGTGATCACTATTGCTTTGTCTGTTATTGCGGATCGTTTGATATCGTTTGATATCGCACATAGCCTACATCTGCACTTTGTTGTTTATAATGAGAGAACTCACGAGTCAGAATTCAGTCAGCGCGCGCTGAACAACGGAACTCCGCTGTTTCAGCGATTTCTCATCTGAACACCTCTGATTGGCCATTACATTCATAAGCTCAGCATAAACATGTGTAATTGGTTATATAATGCGCAACACTGTAAAAATGTGGAAAAAGAAATATAATGCAACAAATAAGCCCTAATATTAATTAGATAGTATTGCTAGCCTGATGATAATAATAATAATAATAATAATAATAATAATAATAATAATAATCGTCTTGCTATCGTCAAAGGCATCAGCCACAGGCGATATCTCTGACTATCATCGATACACGATACAATCATCTATCAGCACAACCCTATTGTGCAGTTAAATAAAGTATGGTATTGCAGTTCTGGCTGTAGCTGCATTAGTCTGGAAGGGCAGTATAAACAAAGCGCGAGACCACCGGGACCAGGAGCCGCGGTGAAACATGCCGATGGCTAGAGGTTTGTTATTTTATGCTGAGCATGCAGCAGCTAGTCAAACTCAAACCCCAACCCATGATCTGTATTAGAGTAATGGATGAACGAATCCGAGGTGGGAAAGTTCAACCCAAACTTCAGCACAAAAAGCCGCTGTGTAAGAAGGACACTGGCTGTCTCCAGTTCCAGAGTGGAGCTAAAGAGGGTGATTGGATCTCTTTCACCTTCCCTCCACTGAATTCTGCCGAGGTCACAGTGGAGCCAGATCCTGGGTCATATGAGAACGGGACATGCCCTTGCTGGCTCAGACAACAGTCTGTCATACTAGAGGTGAGGGCTAAACATTAGGGCACGTGTAGGCAATTCAATGACATAACATTAAGAACAAGACAACTGATGCACTGAAATTTTAGCAACTGGAAATATAACAGCAAAAAAAAAATATTTTCAGTTTTGGCCGAAATGGTTTTGGAAGGCCAAAATCATTGACTAAAACAGTGACATTGAATTAGCCGCGATGACACATTTTGATGCTGTCAGTGTCTATTTCATGCACACAGGTAACATGTACACAACAAACAGCAACACATATCAGCAGTGTGGATGCACTTCATTGTGACGAAAAATGATGCTAAAGCGAACGTAATTTTTTTTGAGTTTTTGAGTTTGAGTCCCGACATGTAGCCCTTTCTCAGTCCCGGTTTGGGCTGAAATATCAAGTGGTGGTTCAATGCCGAATAACTTTACTACAACAGGTTTAATTTATGCGAACATGTCACCCTGAACAGCATAATGACTTAAATTATCCAAATTTAATTAACACATAGCTTTATTTTTGGCTTCAATTTAATGACAATTTTAAATTCTAAAACCAATTTGACTAAAAAATAAAACATTTAAAAATCTAGTTTAAATCATTAACATTAAAATGTTTGAAATGTTAGAAATTTACATTTGTAAATTACTAACATTTGGGGAAGTCGTGGCCTAATGGTTAGAGAGTTGGGCTTGTAACCTGAAGGTTGCCGGTTCGATTCTCACACCGGCAGGAATTGAAGGTGGTGATTGTGAATGAACAACACTCTCTCTGCCTTCGATACCATGACTGAGGTGCCCTTGAGCAAGGCACCGAACCCCCAATTGCTCCCCGGGCGCTGGAGCAATGGCTGCCCACTGCTCCGGGTGTGTGTTCACGGTGTGTGTGTGCGTGTTTGTTCACTATTCACTGCTGTGTGTGTGCACTTGGATGGGTTAAATGTAGAGCACCAATTTCGAGTATGGGTCACCATACTTGACAATACGTCACGACTTTAAATCTTTTACTTTAAATCTTTAAATTTGTATTCATGTTGGTTTAATATGATTTTGAAAAAAAAAAAAAATTACACAAATTACACAATTGTCAAAATAAAACACTTTCAATTAAATGATTCCACTAGTAAAAAAGTAATATATTTAAAATACATTTATTTCGTACTAAATATAGTTCAAATCTGTTATCATATTTACTGACATATCGCTCAAGACTTACTGATATTAAAGTTATAATTAAACTTTATTTGGAATACTACTTGTGCACAATGCACATTTCTTAATATTAAGCCTAAAATGTGTTTTAACGTAAGTATTGATGAGGACTGTATGATCATGATCTTTGACATACTTCAGTATAATTTTAGTTGGAATTCAGCACTACTTCCGCACAACTGAAGTGCCTAAAGTACAAAATTAGTTGTTCCAATTTAGCAGACTTTAAGTATACCAGTTTAGCATAATAAAAGTACAATTGCAGGGTATTTTTATTAAGTACATAAATAAGTAAATGTATTTGTAGTATCCTTAGCATGAAATAAATGTATTTCAAATACATTTTAGTATATTTATTTTTCACTAGGGTCTATGAATGTCATGGTGAAATCAAGTAATAACATTTTCTTTACACCTTGAATATATGTAAGGGTACACATATTGAACATTTTCAAAAATTAAATATATTATTTTATTAAATATAGGTATTTTATTATTATTATTATTATTTAAATCATGAATTAATTCCAAAATATTAGGTTTTTGGGGAGTTGTACCACATGGCATGCCGTTTCAATTTAATGAATATAAAATGTCATGTGGCGTAACCATGAAGTAAAAAGTAATAACATATTTTAAGTCCATATGACACAAATTTTACAATCTGAACTAACCTAGTCTTGTTATAAAATATGACACCTTATCTGATATACTTTATTAAGAGACTTACTTACCTTGACAAAGTCATGAGGGTCTGCAAGGGTCCTCTCTATGATATAATTTCCTGTTTTATTTTTATCTGCATTTTAGTTGCATCACATGACTTTGATATGACTTTTTCAAATATTAATGAACAGTGAAGCAGTTCTGCTAAAATCTGATAGTCAAAATACTTTAGTTTTCTGACATTTGTCTTTGACTATCATCTCGACATGCTTGACTGGAGCTTTAAAGAACACAAGTGACTTTCAAATATTCAGTACCACACGATAATGTAGACACATACATTCCCAAACGTAAAATGCTAATTTGCACTTTCTCTAACCCTGCGCGCATACACCATACAGTGGAAGAAGCATGGAGGAAATGCGTGTGCTGGAGTGGACAGGTTTATAGAGACATTAGTATCAGCACTACGTGAGACGCAGGAGAGACAGATTGAACCCAGTAAACGGCTGATGTGCTGTCATACATGCCTCTCGGTCAAAAGTTGATGCTCTCGCTCCTGCTCTTGCTCCAGGAGAAAAATGAACAGGGGAGAAAACTCTGAGGCTTTATTCTAAACTCTAGAGAGCCTTGCTATCTACATACTGTAGGCCTTGCTGTCCTAACCAAAACAGAGCTTAAAGAAGGACTGATTTGGCAATAGTCATTCATGTACGCCACACAATCATGCTTCTAATGTCACATGCAAGTGAGTGTCAAGGTTGATTCCAAGAGTTGGTAATAAGCACATGTAACAATACATGATACTCTAAAAAGTCCAACAAAGAAAAAAGCTAAATATTGGGTCAAGGTTGATTCCAAGAGTTGGTAAGAAGCGCATGTAATACTACATGATACTCTAAAAAGTACAAAAAGAAATGCAAAATATTGGGTGAATGAATGCAGTTTTATTAGATGGTACTACTTTTATCAATACTTTTTGGTATTAAATAAAAAATAAGCAGGGACGCACAACATATATGCTTGATATACTGTATATTTTTTTTAAATTGTCTGTCAATATTGAACATTTAATTTTATAATCATTTTCCCAATTTGCATAACAAATTTAATTTATTAACACTGTTAAATGTAATCTTTAGCAAATCTCAAAATAAATATCCTTTTTTTTTAAATATCCATCTTAAAGTGAATATTTTCCAAATAAAATATAAAATTTACTAAAAAATTTTAAATTTAAATTTTTAAAAATATTTATCGGTTGCTGACTATAAATTTACATTTTTTGTTTTTAATATTTTAAAAATATTTAAATAGTTTATTTTTTTTACATATTTATGAGCCATCAGCTATACAACTAAAATACTACAGTACAGAATTATAATTTAACAATATTTTAATATATTCATCAGTTAACAGCTATAAAAAAAAATAAATAAAAAAATATTGGCTTGCTGATATCGGTATAAATATATATTATATATTCATAATTATTATTTCTCTCAATTTCTTCCACTACTTCATGCGAACATTTTCACAGAAATTGTTGCAATGCATTCTGGAATTGCCTTTGTGAAGGATACATGTAATGCAGCCTTAGAATTTAGCCAAATTATGTATAAAAAGGCAGCATAAATTGATTGACGTAATATAACGTATTATTGTACAACTTTTTAAATGGAATAAAAAGCAACATGTATTATTGTTAATTTTAAGAGGATTTTCTTTTTATCTTCCAGGTTTGGAATCAATACTGAGTAAATGTAAAATGTATGTGTAATATTTGTTTAATATTTGCTTTAATTTTTAACGTATATACATCAGCAGTACCTCTTCTTCATGAAATAAATGCTCTGCAAAAATAAATCTGATTTAGCTTGAATCTGGACAGAATCCGTATATAAACTCATACAGTATAATTACCCATGACTTACAAAAGCACTGCCTAAAAACACAAGGCAGCAGATGGAGCGGCCAGGCATATGTTCACATGGACATGTACACCACGGCTTCACTAGAGTCTCCAGCACCAAGAGGTTGAGGAGGCATCAAGTTGGTCTGAGGAAATCACTTTTAGAAAAAGCAATCAAGGAGCACAAAGCTGTACCACAAGCGCCTTCAAGCCTCCACATAAATCATCCTCACTTGCGGTAGCATTAACGGCATCACGTTACGGGCCTCAGTAAACTTCAGCGAGGGTCTTGGCTTTTAGAGAACAACTAAAGGGCAAACAAAAACAAAGAACGAAGCCGCAAATCTTCCCCAGAACCGATCACTGTTTTGACAGATATCTCAATTGCATGTCACTCTCAAAAACCCCATCACATTAGTAATCTGACACCTAGTAGCGGGAAAGGCATTACTGCTGATTCTAGAAATCATTATTGGCATGAGCCGGTGAAAAATAGATCTGTCTGAGTCTGCCTGCAATAGCTTGATCAAAGCCATTATGTTCCTTGATAGGCATAATTTTTAAAAAGGAAACTTACAGCCTTCACAAAAAATAAATAAATAAATATATGAAATAACATAATAATCACACAGCATACATAAGAAATTTCCAAGAGGAATAATAACAATCCATCAAGTGCAGTCAAGGCTTTTTGACCTGTTTTTTTGGTTTCTGATAATGGCATGGTTATATGGTTTCATCATACAGCACAGCTGATTCACATTTGCTGCTGCAGGAATGGAAAGAAAATAGACTGAAATATTTTCGGCAAAAAAAATGCTTACTGTGACTTTATATTCCTGAATTGTGACCATTTTTCATAATTGTAACTATATCTAAGAATTGGGACTTATTTCTCACAACTTCGTTCTCACAATTGTAATTCTGTTATACCTCTGACTTTATCGCTCATGATTCTTAATTTCTTATATCGTTTTATCTCATAATGTGACTTTAAATCTCAAAATTGCAACTTAAGTTCATTTAATTGTGGCTTTTTAATGTAAGAATGTGACTTTGAATCTTACAAGTTTGACTACATCTTACAAACTTGACTTCATTTCTTGTAACTGTGGCTTTATATTTCAAAATGAGACTTTAAATCTTACAATGGTGGCTTCATTTCTTACAGCTTTACATCTCAGAAAATGACTTAAAGGGATAGTTCACCCAAAGATGAAAATTACCCCATTGTTTACTCACCCTTAAGCCATTCTAGGTGTGTATATGACTTTCTTCTTTCAGATGAATACAATTGCAGTTATACTAAAAAATGTCCTGGCTCTTCCAAGCTTTATAATGGCAGCGAATGGGTGTTGAGATTATGAAGTCCAATATAGTGCATCCATTCATCATAAAAATTACTCCACACGGCTCCATGGGGTTAATAAAGGGCTTCTGAAGCGAATCAATATGTTTGTATGAGAAAAATGCAAAGATTTGCTTAAGAAGGCCTTTATTAACCCCCTGTAGCCGTGTGGAGCACTTTTTATGATGGATGGATGCACTTTTTTTGGGCTTCAAAATCTCAACACCCATTCACTGCCATTATAAAGCTTGGAAGAGCCAGGACATTTTTAATCTAACTCTGATTGCATTCGTCTAAAAGAAGAAAGTCATATACACCTGAGAGGATGGCTTAAGGTTGAGTAAATTATGGGGAAATTTTCATTTTTGGGTGAAATATCCCTTTAATATTTAATGATTTTGACTAAATCTCACGAATGTGACTTCATTTCTTGTATTTGTAGTTTTTTATATCAGAATGTGAAAAATAAATCTCACAATTGCGACTTAATTCCTTTTAATTCTTGCTTTTTATGTAAGTATGTGACTTTGAATCTTACAATTATGACTTTATTTCTTATAGTTGTAGCTTTATATCTCAGAATATGACTATATCTCAAGATTCTGACTTTATCATAATTATGACTATATTTCTTGTAATTGTGGCTTGATATCTCAAAATGTCACTATATCTCAAGATTCTGACTTTAAATATCATAATTATGACTATATTTCTTGTAATTGTGGCTTGATATCTCAAAATGTCACTATATCTCATGATTCTGACTTTAAATCTCACAATTGTGACTTAATTTCTTATAAATGTGCCTTTGTAATCTCAGAATGTGACTATATGTAACAATTCGTACTTTAAATCTCACAATTGTGAATTAATTTCTTATAAATGTGCCTTTGTAATCTCAGAATGTGACTATATGTAACAATTTGTACTTTAAATCTCACAATTGTGACAATTTATTTTAATTGTGGCCCTATAAAATTGCAACTATATCTCATAATGCAAATTTATTTCTCATAAGTGTGACATTATCTCACAATTGAGATAAACCAAGAGCTGGAAGATAATAGCCTTAGATAATTCATCATAACAACCTCTTTTGCCATCATACATGCATGCCACAAAGTATGAAATGAGTAAATATATAGTAATACACAAATATATTTTTACATAAAAAAAGTGAGTGAATGAAAAATATCCCACCATTACTTTGTGATGGCTAATGTGTTTTAGAGTGTTTTGGTATAAGGTATGAATTATGCATATGTATAATACCCATAATACAAATGTCAAGGGACAAGTTAGACACTGAAAGTTTAATATTTATGGTTGGGGTGTTCTAATTCCTGTCCCGAAGTATGAGCAATAGCAAATAAATCCTGAACTCCTAGTACACCTCCAAACTCCAAGGTCCCTCAGTCTTCAAGGTTGGCAGACTACCCCAAATAATGATAAAATGCCCAATAAAGAAGCCTCAAATGAATAATAATGCACAATAATTCTTTCTGAGCTGTCTTTTGAGAATTGTCTGCTTTTATTTGCGGGTTCTGGGTCAAAAGCTTATAGGACAGACTGATTTCCAGTGACCGCTGCGAATGTCAAAAGTTGCATGCTGATTTAAGACACATATCTCTTACATTTGCTGCTTTTAAATGTAATAATAAAGGGAGCGGCTGGTCTCAGATCAGCAGGAAAGAGCATGCTCCACTGACAACGTCAGACAAAGAGCAAGCAAGCAAAAGCTAAAAACAATTGTCATAGCCAGCAGACAAACCTCAGCACTTCAGGAAAGGGATAGAGAAGATAAAATACAAAAACAACAACAAAGCTAAGCATAAAATATCTGCTGAATCTCTGAGAGACTCTTTATTTGAACAGCGCACCATTAATCTCATAAAAGCTACAACAAGTACAACATTTTATATTTACATCATAGTTTGTTAACTGACCTCCGAAAATAAAATTAAGACTACTTAATGTGTTTTTGCACTACTATAGCAAAAACAAACCCTACAGACATAGTCAAAAAAAAAAAAAATTATATATATATATATATATATATATATATTGTGACGAGTGTCCCGAATCCACATCAGCGTTGCCCTGGAAACTCACGAGGAGCACCTGCTCACAAGTCATCACAGGCTGATCGGCCACACCTGCGGCTCATCAACCCACCTGCATATAAGCAGCGTGCTCACAGATGAAGGGTGAGAAGCCTCTCCATGATACAGCAGACTAATGTTCTCTCTCTATCCTGTTCCAGAAAGCAGTGTGTGACCGATCAGCACCACCACGAGCACCGCACGGATTCACTCGCACCTGGATACGACCGAGGGCACTCCTGCAAGCAAGAGCCCCATCACCATTCACTTGTCTTTCAATAAAATCCAACCACTCAGGCCTTAAACTGAGCTCTCCTTGTCGCGTGATCCTTCCACCCTGCCACACTGGTGGAGAATGTGGGCAGATTAGTGGAAGGAACACCAATGAGCGATCTTCCTGCAACTCACCATTCTTTTTTTTTTTTTTTTTTTTTTTCTGTCTCCTTCTGCTAGGCGACCGCTACTCCCCGACATGGATGAAATCCTCCAGCGGCTAACGGAGGTCAGCATCCACCAGCAACAGATTACTGAACATCTTGCTGCCCGACAGGGACAGACCGAGCAGGGGCTAGCTGCGTGACGCGTTCCGCTACCAGACCCCCGTGTACAAGTGACGCAACTGTTGCCGAAAATGACGGCTTATGATGATGTTGAAGCTCTTCTGCAGATGTTTGAAAACACAGCGATCCAGGAGGGCTGGGAGAGTGAAGAATGGGCGCGGTTGCTGGTGCCCCACCTTACTGGGGAGGCTCAACGGGCCTACTTCGCCCTGCCATCCTCGGTGTCAGACAAGTATAGCGAGCTCAAGAAGGAAATCCTGGCCAGCCTGGGGCTTTCTTCGGTTTGTGCGGCCCAATACTTCCACGACTGGGAGTACAAACCCTGCCTCCCAGCCCAAGCCGCCGAATTATCCTGTCTCGCTCGACATTGGATGGGGAGCCCACAGCTGCCCAGGCAGCGGAGCATGTCATCGTCGACTGATTCCTCCGTGCTGTCCCGAGGACCCACCGCCAAGCTGTCGGGATGCGGAACCCCGCCACCATTGCCAAACTCATAGAGGGCATGGAGCTGGCGCATGCTGCCCAACACCGGGATGCTGGGGACGAGCGTCGCCATTTCCCCAGAGGGTGGTCCAGGTGCGACGCACGCCGGAGGGCACTCTGCGACCAGTAGTCAGGCCGGCGACTCCCGCTCCGAAGGACGAACCCATGCCAACAGAGATTCCCACATCTCCCGCACGGACGTGGCTGGCAGGCTGTATTGTGACCTGCCCGCGGGGGCTCCAGAAGCGGAGGTAAAAGTCAATGGCCGCCCGTTCCCAGCTCTACTGGACTCCGGCAGTGCAGTCAGCCTGGTGCAGTCCCGCATCCTCGCACCCCGCGAGGAAACCAAGGCTTCCCTTCCGATCACTTGCGTGCACGGAGACACGCGACACGTACCGGCCCAAAGAGTGACCATCTTGGCTGCTCTCGGCGCTTGGCCGGTGGAAGTGGGGGTGGTGAAGGATCTGCCAGTCACCGTCCTTATTGGGAGAGACTGGCCAGGGTTTGATCGCCTGCTTGCCGCCGCCGTACAGCCTGTCAGCACCAGAGGGAGCCGCCGTTGGAAGCCCGGTGAGAGAAGCCCGTCAACACCCCGCCTTGCTGGCCTTGGACAGCGGGAGAGATGGTGAGTCCCCTCAACATAGTTCTAACCTCTTCCTTGACCTATATCAGCAGGTGACAGGAGGCGGTTCGTTCGCCAAGGAACAGCGTGAGGACAACCGTCTAAAGCACTGCTGGACTCAGGTGCGTGTTGTAGAGGGAAAAGAGACACAACCGGGGTCCCATCCTCTCTCACATTTCATCATCCGAAGTGGCCTGCTCTACTGTGTCGCGCAGTGAAGGGGGGAGGAAAAAGTTATGCTGGTGGTGCCGCGGACGAATACGGAGACAGTGCTGGAGTTGGCATACTCGCACCCACTTGCCGGCCACCTTGGAGCGGCTAACACCATCCAACGGGTCCGTGACCGCTTCCACTGGCCGGGACTGGAGGCTGAAGTCAAACGTTTCTGTGATCGAACATGTGAAAGAGATGAGGGAACGAATTGACCGGGTCATGCCATTAGTCCGGGAGCACCTCACTAAGGCTCAACAGGTGCAGCAGCGACATTACAACCGAGCCGTGCAGCCTCGAGAGTTCCAGTCTGGAGACCGGGTAATGGTCCTTGTCCCCAACTCAGCCTGCAAATTCCTGGCCAGCTGGCAGGGCCCATATACCATCATGGAGAAGATTGGTCCCGTCACTTACCATGTCCGCCAGCCGGGACGGTGGAGAGCAGACCAGCTATATCACATTAACCTGCTAAAGAAATGGGTGGGGACAAGGGACCTGCTCGCTGCCCTCACCACCATGGAGACGGTTGTTGTGGACATCAATCCACAGCTGTTGGTGGCTCAGAAGGCTGAGCTGCAGCACCTGGTCGGTCAGTTCTCCGATGTGTTCTCCCCGACCCCCGGGTGGACCCGGATACTCCAACACGAGATCCGCATGCCACCAGGAACCACTGTCAGGCAATGAGTCCAAGAGGCTCATCGGCAGGCTATTGAGGAGGAGATCCAACAAATGCTGAAGTTAGGGGTGATTGAACCATCTAACAGCCCTTGGTCCGGCCCTATTGTCATGGTACCAAAACTAGATGGCACCCTCCTATTCTGTAACGACTTCCACCACCTAAACGAAGTCTCGGAGTTCGAAGGCTACCTAATGCCTCGGGTGGATGAGCTCCTGGATCGCCTGGGAAGGGCCCGGTACTTCTCCACACTTGACCTCACAAAAGGGTATTGGCAAATGCCCCTCTCCGAAACTGCCAAACCCAAAACAGCCTTCAGAACCCCCAGTGGACACTGGCAATACCGGACCCTTCCCTTCAGGTTGCACGGGGCTCCTGCCACGTTCCAGCGCATGATGGACATCTTGCTGCGGCCACACCAGTCCTACGCCGCGGCATACCTGGATGACGTGGTAATCCACTCCGAGCGTTGGGAAGACCACCTAGACCATCTGCGGAGGGTGCTGATGGAGCTACGTAGGGCTGGGCTCACCGCCAACCCCCACAAATGTCACCTGGGCCTGTCTGAAGCAAAGCTTCCAGGTCGGACGGGCCTCATCAAGCCCCAGGAAAAAAAGTGGAAGCAGTCCGATCCTCCCCGAAACCCAGCACGAAGTCCCAGGTACGAGCTTTCTTGGGGTTGGCGGGGTACTATCGCTGTTTCATCCCTAACTTCTCCTCCTTAGCCGCCCCCCTGACAGACCTGACCAGGAAGGGGCAGCCAGAGAAGGTGTGCTGGACACCCGAAGCGGAGGAGGCCTTCCGGAATGTGAAGACAGCGCTCCCCTCTGAGCCGGTCCTGAGAGCCCCGGACTTCAGCTGCCCCTTCCTGTTGCAAACGGATGCCGACACAGGACTTGCAGCCGTCCTGTCCCAGGTTCAGGAAGGTGAGGAGCATCCGGTCTTTTATATCAGCATTTATATCACTCAGGGGGGAGTGTGACGAGTGTCCCGAGTCCACATCAGCGTTGCCCTGGAAACTCACGAGGAGCACCTGCTCACAAGTCATCACAGGCTGATCGGCCACACCTGCGATTCCTAACGTTCTCTATCCCGTTCCAGAAAGCAGTGTGACCGATCAACACCCCCACAAGCACCGCACGGATTCACCCGCACCTGGACACGATCGAGGGCACTCCTGCAAGCAAGAGCACCATCACCATTCACGTATTCACTTGTCTTTCAATAAAATCCACCCTCCGTGGCCTTAAACTGAGCTCTCTTTGTCGCATGATCCTGCCACTATATATATATATATATATATATATATATATATATATATATATATATATATATATATATTAGTGCTGTCAAAATTAGCCCGTTAACGCAGGCGGTTAATTTTTTCAGTTTAACGGCATTAAAAATATTTGACGCCGTTAATGCAGGGGCGGAGCTACGGTTGGTCAACCCACTCACAACTGCTGCTTCTGTCTCCTTTTTTTTTTTTTTTTTTCTTGACAAGAATTGTTTACTTAGATGAAGAACGTCTTTACGACCACATCAAACGGGAGACTTTTCAGACACGTACTCCACTTCACCTCAGCTCCTGGCACTAAAAACGGGCGCGAAAAACGGTACAGGTGATGAGGTGCTTCAGTAGGACAATAGTTAACTGAGGTCAGATGAGCTGTTGTCAGGCCATATGTCAGTAAAAACTAATTTTTCTGTCCTGTCAGCTGTTATACTGTGCTATGCTCTTCAACTGCATGCACAAATGGGTCAACGTGCTGTATATCATTTCATATTAATGCGCAAAAGAAACTATGAGCATGCAATGTTGTAGTTATGTTGTCAGTTAAGTCATTAAGTTAATACGATGCGTGTCAGATCTGCATCATGTTCAGCAGCAGCAGCTCTTAAAGTGATAGCAGCCAAATAACCTAATGACCCAGCTGCTGTGATGTCTGTTAATCAAAGAACAATATAAAAAAAGGATTTAAGGATTCATCTATATTTAATTTAGAATTTAGTGTTTGAATTAACATTGATAGCTGTCAATTATACTGTAATGTTGAATGGCTATAGTCAATGGTTAAATTTGATTTTCACAAAAATGTAAAAACCTAATTCATAAATTGCTCATAAAAAATATGGGCAGCCTGCCATCACATTACAAAATAAAATATTTAGCGCTAGCATATAATTTCCCGTTCATTTCAATAAAAAACAAAGACCAAGTGCATTAAAATAGGAAATCCTAATTAGATACCAAATGTAACTTTTGATCCATTTTTTCCTCAGTAAAGTTCCTTTTGTTATGAAAAACACAGAAGAAAGCATGAATATTTTGGGCAGACCACACATGCACCACCCCTCTGTTCCGGTCAGGAAGCCCTAGTGCCAGCAAATGCTAATAATAGCCCACACATTGGATGTCTTGCCCCTGTACTGAGACTGCCAACTCTGCAAATGCCCCCTGAAGTTCGCAACTACAACCATCCGCCCACATGCAGCCCACCAGTGAGTGTGCTAGACTACATGATCGCTTAACATTTGCTGTGGTGTTTGTTGTGATCAAAGTGTTTGTCATGATTAAAGGAATCATGTAGATCATGACAAGGTGTGAGATGTTCTAGGATCAGTTTTTTCTATTATAAAATTAAAACTTTGATTTGCATTAAATTGATCAAAAGTGTCAGTAAAGACATTTATATTACAAAATATTTCTGTTTCCAAAAGTTGTTCTTTTGAACTTTCTCATCATTAAATGAAAAAAAGAAAAAAGAAAAAAAAAAAAACAGCACAATTGTTTTCAACATTGACAATAATAATAAATGTTTCTTGAGCATCAAATCAGCATCATGTGTGTCACGAATCCTGTCCATGCACTTCCATTTGCTCATCACCAGATGTCGCCTTCTTGACATTGACTCTCACACTTCACAGACTGTCAGGTCACTCCAGCTTACATTTCCCATGTTCCATCTCACAAATTAAACTCACACCTGATATCAATCACACTGCCTATATAACAGCCATTCACATGGCCTTCAGGGCCGAGTATTGTATAGCGTATATCCTAGCGATAGCTACTCTACGGAGCCTTCTTAGTTGTTATAGTCTTGCCTTGCCTGTTTTCTAGTGTTTTGATTCTTGCCCGTGTTTCCTGGATTAACCCTTTGCCTTCCCGTTCGGACTCTATTTGCACCTCTCTTGGACTACCGCTCATGTACCTGGATTATCTCTCTGCCTTGCCCTATTGGATATTGTTTGCTGATCGAAGACCCATGCTTGCCCTAGGACTACTCTTTGTCTTGCCTGTGTTGTGCCTGTTTGCCATTTGCATGAACCTTGCTTGTTTTGTAACTACGTCTCTGTCAAATAAAAGCCCTGCAAATGGATCTGCACGCCTCTCATCTCGTCGGCTCCGTAACAATGTGACACTGAAGACTGGAGTAATGCTGAAAATTCAGCTTTGCATCGCAGGAATAAATTACATTTTAAAAGATATTCAAACAGAAAACAGTTATTGTAAATTGTAATAATATTTTGCAATATTACTGTTTTTACTGTATTTTTGATCAAATAAATGCAGCCTGTGTGAGCATATGAGAGTAAACTTAAAATTGTGTGGCCAAGTTTGTGGTGTGACCTTTTTTAAAGCCTGGCCATAAAATTCAAGCCATTTTATACCTTTTTCAATAAACCGATTAGAGTCTAAATGCTGCTGATTTAACTCTAAAGAGATGCATAAATCTGCATTAAATGTCTTATCTTACCTTCAGATACAATAATAATACTATTAAAATATTAAATCTCAAGGACCATGCATACACTAAATATAACAACAAGCTAAGTCATTACAAATGCTTCTTTCTCTGAAAAGAAAACTAGAAATGAAGAAATATCATTATCATTTCTTTGAAACAGCAAAAGCAGTAATGTTAGCCATGCATTATTTAAATACTAATATTGTTTTGCATTCACCAAAGTTTCGGGATAATAAATGAGCTGTCATTGTGGCATGTTTCTATTATTAACTTAGTTCAAATAAGATTTAAACTGACATCAAACCATGCAAATGTATCCTGTCTATCATTGTGTACATGCTTCAGGTGTGAGTCACACCAGAAACATGACCTGTGACGTGACTGCGCTCTCGCTTTCTCTACTGACAGTTATGGGAGAAGGAAACAAAGCTGTTGACATGCTGGTGGGGTGAAACTCTCACAAACAGAGTGTCCTAGAATAACCGTAACCTGGAAATCAAGGATACTAATCTAACAGAGCTCAGTCCTTGGACTTGATTGCGCTTTCTATGGAAATCTGTATGTCAGAAAATGTTTTGTAGATAATATAACTCAGCAAATCCGATGAAAAGTATCCTTGACAGAAAGCATGTCGTTGCAGAAAATATACCTGACAGAAATCCCAGAATGTGCAAAAAAAAATTTACGACATTTTCACAACGCTGTATTTTGGCTGCTGTTGAAGACACGGTACATTATTTAAAAATTTTTTAAGAAACCAGCTAAAATAAAACAAATGACATAAAAATTAGTCTGTAGGTTACATATTTGGAATTTAATGTAAACTTTGAAACTACTGTACAATGTACAAATAAAACGTGAAACTACTGTACAATGTAATACAATCTCAGCCAATCTAATAAGATATAAATCTGTACTTGTAAGTGATAGCTTTTATTGCTTAAAACGTTCTAGATAGCACACCTAACATCAAACAAATGACGTTAACAAAACTTGGTGTGTAGTTTGCATATTTGGATTGTGAAAAATTAAAAAAGCTTTTTAATTCTGCTATCTTGTCAAAAGCTTATAAAAAAACCATCAACATTTAGAAAACAAAACTGCTGTGTGATGTGATACAATCACAGACAATCAGAACATATTTCATTTTGGACTAATGCAACGGTACAACATAAACCAAAAGAAAATTGTATTTGTAAGTGATAACTTATTATTGCTTAAAAATATTCTAGATACCACACCTAACATAAAACAAATAAATAAAAGTTGGCGTCAAGTTTAGATATTTGAATTTTGCAAACTTATAAAAAAGCATCAACTTTTAGAAAATAAAATTGCTGTATGATGTGATACGATCACAGACAATCAGAACAAATTTTGTTTTGGACTAATGCAATGGTACAACATAAACCAAAAGAAAATTTACTTGTAAGTGATAACTTTTTATCGCTTAAAAATTTTCTAGATACTACACCTAACATAAAACAAATGACATTAACAAAACTTAGAATGTAATTTACAATTTGGTTGGGTTGCAAAAAAATTAATACCATGCATAAACTTGAAAACGTAAAACTGCTGTGCAATGTGATTTAATCACAGACAATCATAACACATTTAATTTCGGTCAAATGCAATGGGTCAAACTAAATCAAAAGAAAATTGTACTTCTAAGAATAGATTTTATCGCTTTTCTAGATAGCACACTTAAAATATAAAAAATGACAAAACTTAGAATGAAGTTTACATATTTGGTTACGAAAACATAAAAAACTTTGAGAAAATGCGAAACTGCTATGCAATGTGATTACATCATAGAAAAATAGATATTACTTTGTGGATTAATGTGATAGGACAACATAAATTAAAACAAAAAAAAATATTGCAAGTAATAGCTTTTACCACTTAAATTTTTTCTAGATACCATATGTAAGATAAAACAAACGATGTAAACAAAACTTGGCGGGTAGTTTACATATTTGAATTGTGAAAAATTAATACTATGCTGAAACTTGAAAACACAAAACTGCTGTGCAATGTGATTCAACAACAGACAATCATAACATTTAATTTTGGACCAATCTGATGGCCCGACAAACCGAAAGAAAACTGTACTTGTAAGTGATAGCTTTTATCGCTATTCTAGATAGCACACCTAACATAAAACAAAACTTTAGAATGTAGTTTACATATTTGGATTGCGAAAACTTCCAAAAATATGAAAAAATACTTTGAAAAAAAAAAAAAACTGCTATGCAATGTGATTTAATCACAGACAATTAGAACATATTTCATTGTGGATTAATGCCATGGGACAACATAAACCAAAAGAAAATTTTATTTGTAAGTAATAGCTTTTATCGCTTAAAATTGTTCTAGATACGACATGTAAAATAAAACAAATTATGTAAACAAAACTTGGTGGGTACTTTACATATTTGGATAGTGAAAAATTTATACTGTGGTTAAACTTGAAAACTGCTGTGCAATGTGATTTAATCACAGATAATCATATAATTTAATTTTGGACCAATGCGATGGGCCAAAATAAACAAAAGAAAATTTTACTTGTAGGAATAGATTTTATCACTTAAAATTGTTCTAGACAGCACACTTAAAATATAACAAATGACATAAGTTAACATATTTGGTTGCAAAAAAAAAAAAACTTTGAGAAAACGTACTTCTATACATTGTGATTAAATTACGGACAATTTGAACATATTTCATTGTGGATTAATGTGCAGTGTGATTCAATCACAGACAATCATATCATTTAATTTTGGACCAATGCGATGGAGCGACAAACCGAAAGAAAAACGTACTTGTAAGTAATAGCTTTTTATCGCTTTTAGACAGGGACAGCTCTCATTTGGATTGGGAAAAATTATTACCATGCTTAAACTTGAAAGTGCGAAACTGCTGTGCGATGTGATACACAAACAATCATTGAGACAGGACAACATAAACCGAAAATTGTGATAGCTTTTACAGATTAATACTTTCTATCTTGTCAATTTTACATGCAATAAAATGTTTATGAAAACATAGCTTAAAAAACAAAAACAAAAACAAAATGATGTATTAAAAAAACACAGAAAACATCATACAACCACTTCATGTTTTTACAGTGTTTTACAAGCAACTGAGCTGGCCAGTTATAACAGCAAAGAACAGTTATGTGTCACACCTGAGTGTGTCACCTGACAACACGAGTCGTGAGAGACAGAACGCTCTGTGCTGAGAAACACACTCACGCAATCACACACTCGAGAGTTTGTGCGGACCATCTGTCTCACACTCACACACACACACGCGCACACACACACAGGCGTGGCTTGTGGACAGTGTGACGGCTGCCATAATTAAGCTTATGGTGTTTGTCAACTTTCCCTGCATGTAGCAGAGCATCGCACAGTGGCCATCCACGGTGAGTCACGCTACCCAGACGGGACGGCAGCGTCGACTGCCAAAAACCCAGTCAGCACCATAGAGGTCTGGGTGCTCCACACTCCCAGCATGCAATGCGGCTGCCAGATGATTTTTAAAACCACATTTGCACACTACCCACCGAGGAACACAAATACACCCACTGAAAGCTGGCATTTAAAAATATGGTGTGAAGTAGTCGAGAATCCAACTCCTGCGGTAAACATCCGGCATTTGAAAACAATCCTTATCATGCTGTAGGAGAGATTTGAAAATTAAAGTGACACATTATTATGTCCAAAAAATGACTGAACTGTGATTGGTCACTTCAAATGTTGCTCAGGCGGCAAAGCAGACCAGACTTTGTGCCGATAATCAAAAGTCTGACTCTGTGAGACTGGAGTTACACAAGCAGAAAAATGTTGATCTAAAAATCTAAAAAATGATGTAACAGGATGATATGGATCACAAAGGCATGCTAGTCAAAAATAAAAAAAATGCTACGAATGACAGAAATGCTTTCATTTATTGAAAAGCGTAACGGTTTTGAAAGCTAAAACGTATTTTGTCAAAACAATTTATGTATTTCTGTCTGTCTCAAGATAGAGTAATTGTGCAGTAACACTCACAGATAATTTTTTTTGTCTCTCAAGATATAATTTCAGTTTGAGTTTCCATTTGAAATCTTAAAAATAAATATAAAATATCAAGCCAAAAATATTTCTGTGTTTTCAGGGTTTATTTTTAACGTGCTACGTAAACAAACCTGAACTATATAGTTGTGCATTACAAATCATTTCAGCATGCCAACATATAAACAAATTCCTTTAAAGTAATACTTTATGTCAGATGATTGTGATCTCGGCTATTTTAGATACTGCTAGTATTGTTTATAAGACATGCTGGGGCTTATTTTTACCTCACCCCTGCCAAGCATTAAATGAATTCCAGAAATTCCAGTTAAAAGTCAGTATCGCTGATCTAAGTGAGAGTATGCTGTTCTTCCTGATTTTTTGGGTATCTGAATATTTCTTTCCCAGACTGGCGTACGTTTCGACGGAATCCTTTATCCGATGATAACTGAAAGTGGCACAGTGACAAGAGTGCTAACAAAGAGAAACTGGCAAAAAGTTATGTTAGAGTAGCGCAAAACTAAGAAACGGTTGCTAATTTGGTCTATTGGAAATGATTCATTTCAGACTAAAATTTCATATTATGCCTCTACATTTAATATTATCATGTTTTTCAAATTAATAGTTCTTGTGTGTGTACATACTTAGCAAAAATAGTTATTAACTTGTTAAATGTAATTTGTTAATATTTATTATAGTTATAATAGTTGTAATAGTTAAAAAAACAACAACTCTATTTGGGAACATTCCATAATTTAAAAATAAAATAAAATAAAATAAAATAAAATAAAATAAAATAAAATAAAATAAAATAAAATAAAATAAAATTAGTGTTAATTAAATATATTTTTCTTATTTTTATTACTTGATTCTTTGTGGGTGCACTGAAGAAAAATTGGTGAGAAACAATTTTCACTTAGAAATTGCTAGTAAATTAAAAAAAAAAAAATACAAAGAAACAGCAAGTAACACAACATGAAATTTTGAAGTACAAAAGCTAAAATAGTATTTTTTTGTAAAACATATTTCAAAACCCTTTTTTTATTTACATTTTATGTGTGTGTTTTCAAAAGGAAAAACTATTCACAAAAGTCTAAATGTCTATATTCACTTCTAAGAAGTTCTATTTTTGGATTTGGGTCAGTTACATAGCCCTGAAATCAATGGGAAGTCCCCAATTATGCAACTGCGTAAACATGTGTGTGCGTGTTTCTGTGCAGTATCACTGGTGTACTAGCAGTTTCTTACCCCTCTTGGTTGTCCTCTTCGTCCAGATTGGAAAGTAGCTGGGATCCGGCCAGTGAGAGGTCCAGGGCAGCTAGAGGAAGGTCCCTGTAGGCGAAGCTGACCAGCTGCACTGGAGCCATGCACTGGCCTTCATCCTCCACCTGCTGGGAGATCACCTCCAGATCCGGCGCTGCCGCCTGCTGAGGGGGCCTGGGGACACACGGGACACACTACTCTATTGTCTTCTTACATGAACTGTCTTAAATAAGACTACCTTAAAAATGACCTGGATTACCACAAAGACTGAACCACAGAGTAAATGAAACCATCTACCTATTATCACAGATGAAAAGTCAACATGAAATGAAATCTGACACTCTGTACTTTAACACATTTCTGGTCTTACTGTGAATGATTTATCAGTGCATCGATTCATCACAATCTTTTACCAAAAAGTTTTTCTGCCATCATCCTCTAACCACCTTCAGAAACTACTTCATTCAACTGCTTCACTGATTCATTTTAGTGAATCAGTTCATTTGGATTATTCATGTAAAGCAAGCAGCTGGCTTCCACAAACTGCTTCATTCATACTGACTGTCCGAAAAAACTGATTCACTAAAATGACTTACTGATTCATTTGAGGCACTGCGTAAAAAGGCTATGAGGAATCAGTTAAGCGCAATTATTTGCACTGGAAAGTTTGAATGAAACAGTTCATCCGGATGGTTCGTGTAAATCAAACATTTTTATTTCTGGACCACTTCATTTACATAAACCATCCAAAAAGAATCAATCCACTAAAATGAGTCACTGATTCATTTGAGGCCCTAATAAGAAGTCATGATTATTTGGTAGAGAAATATTTAGTTCAGCACATTTGTTTGTGTTGGGAATTTTGACTTGAAGTTTGTTCTGAAAATGTAAAACAAGCAGTTTATTGATTCAGTTGATTCATTTGAGGCACTGTGAATAAAGTTGAGTGAGGACTTTTGAAATATTTAGTTAAGTGCAATTGTTCGCACTGGAAAGTTTTAATGAAACAGTTTGTTTGAATGGTTCATGTAAATCAAACATTTTACTTTTCTGGACCTCTTCATTCACATGAACCATCCAAAAGAACCGATTCACTAAAATGAGTCACTGATTCATTTGAGGCACATTGTTTGTACTGGGACATAACATTGTTTGTTAAGCACATTTGTGTTGGAAATTTAAACTTGAAGTTTGTTCTGAACAGGTAAAGCAAGCAGTTTACTTGGCAAACTGATTCATTCACATGAACTACCCAAAAGAAATAATTCACTCACTAAAATGACTTACTGATTCAAAATTTATTTAAGCCCAGTAGTTTTCACTGGGAAGTTGCACTAATTTTAGTGAATTGGTCCATTCAGATTTGTTATTTAAATCAAGCATTTTACTTTTCATAGAACTTTTGGTAGCAAAATATTTAGTTAAATGCTGTTTGTTTTGCATTGGGAAGTTAGGCTTGATTTAGTGAAGTTTCTTTGGAATATGGTTCACGTAAATCAAGCAATTTACTTTTGTGAACTGACCGATTTACATATGAACAAACCAATTCACTAAAATGAGTCACTGATTCATTTAGGGCCCTGCATAAAAGTCCATGCAAGGCATTTTACATGATTTTTTGTAGCGTAATTTTTACTTATATTTACAAATTGTTTTGTGGCAAAAAAATACATATTTAAAAAGTTACTTTTCTTAGGTAGATTGTAATGTTTTTATTATTACTATTATTATTATTATTATTTTACCCAGTGTTGGGGGTAACGCATTACAAGTAACGTGAATTATGTAATCAGATTACTTTTTTCAAGTAACCAGTAAAGTAATTTACAACAAAACATCTGTAATGTTCAACAGTTACTTTTTCAGAAAAGTCAAGTCCAGCCCAGGTGACAAAAAGTATGCAAAAGTAACATCATGTATTACTTTCCTTAAAAAGTAACTAAGTAACGCAATTAATAACTTTCCCCAACACTGATTTCATCATTTCATTTGGAAATATGTCACAATATGGAACAAAACGGGTTGTGTTTAATATTGACATTAAACAGCGAACCATGGCAGGCCACATATCAGAAGTGTGCAGCATGAAAACAGAAAATAAGGCAATAAATAAGAGTCCTGAAGTTAGCATATGGAAACCCGCCATGTCCGAAGAAGGAAAAACAAAGCGCACAAAAGCAATACACAAAGGGAACTGTATATATGGCATAAAGAAGAGGAAAAAAAAATCATGGGATGGATAAAAACGCAGGAGAGGTCAGGGACGAGGAGCATGTTTTATTCCAACAATGCATGATGCATGAGATACGAACACAATGAACGACTAGCAACAGGAGAGCGAACTGAATCACAGACACCACAGAGACCCAGAATCCCATTATTGAGACGTATTCCTGTAGATTACCAACTGATGTGACTCTGAGACAGACGGGAGGCAGATTGAGGAATCTCAAAAAGGGCACGGCCGCAGACGTGGAATATGGAAATGTGTCCGAAACCTCAATGGCTACACAAGAAATGCATGCAAGAAGATTAAGTTGAGGCCGGGGTCCCACGTGTCTAGATTGATTCCTAAACCCAGAATATTCATCACGGTCGCACCATCATGCGTCGCGTCCCACAATAATGAGGTATCCAGAGAATTTCAAAGCACAATATTGTGGCAAAACAACAAAGTCCCACAGTTGGATGTCATGGTCGGTTCTGCCCGGTTTTGTCTTTGATTTATTGGATTCAGTACGCTGATTCTATTCACGTTTGCAGTCTGGGATTGCTGTTCTCAATCTCAGCGCAAACAAGGTGATGCATATATACTTCTGCAATGCTTACTATTCGCAATTTGCTCTTGATATTGTGGCAACTTACTGAAATACTTCACCCAAATAGAGTAAAAAATGACAAAATGTAAATTTTTTGGTAGAACTACTTCTTTAATTGCAGTGAATAACATGAAAACTAGCCATCTGTGCAGTCAGGTAAGCACTCGTGCTTCCAAAATAAGCAGCAATGTGATAATTGTAATCATAATGTACGCTCAAAACTGAAATCGATACTCGCGACCCTTAAGACGGCTTAATCAAGGGCAGACGAAAGGACGAAACGGAGGCAGTGAGGGGCAGAAACCTGGGTTTTGGCTTCTGTCCCAGGCGTGCTGGATGAGAGGAGATAAATTATGCCAGTGCAAAGAAAAAAAAAGAAGGAGAACAAAAAAGGAAGCTTGTAATAGTACAGAGATGGAGGAGAAAAACGAAGCATTGCTACTGTGAATACAGGGTCAGTAGAGAAACTATACTGTACTGTATCTATGTGTGGAATGACATTATGAGATGGTGATTTTATGTTGGAAAGTGTTTCTGTTGGATACTGGCCCATCGCAGTCTTTAAAATGTTATTGGCTGTGGACCCCAACGTACTCTAATTTGTACAGAAAAGCCTCTTCTTGAATATTCTGCTCTTCTTTTATCTGTGTGTGTTGTGTTTTGAGCAAACAATGTATCAAATATGAATGAATGATGAATAATTGGGTGAATCTGAAGAAATCTGTCTAGGACGGTATATATTACCCCAAATTAAAAAGAAATAAATTATATTTTTTGAAATATATAAGAATATATAAAGAAAATGTACTTTTTGGGGGCCATTAAAATTGTGCATTGTAACAGTTAATTTTCATGACAAATTACTATATTGTAATAAAAAAAAATACAAATAAAAAATAAAAAACAATATTTAAATTAAGTGGAATTTTTGTAATTTTATTTTTTAAAATTGTATATAATTATTTAGCAAAATTTAGTATTTACAAAATAGTATTAGTATTTTGTATTAAGTAGTAATTAGTAGTAATTTAGAAGTATTTTATTTATTGCTTTCTTTTTTTTACTGTAATTCAGTAATGGAAATTACCATAGCAGGTTTATTATTGTTAACTAAAACTGTTAAAAACATTTTTAACTGAAATAAATAAAACATAAATACTGGAAGAAAAAATTTGAAATTTTGCCATGCTTGAAAACAAAATAAAAAGTAAACCTAAATACACTGCCCTCCAAAAGTTTGGAAACACCCCTGGCAAAGTGTGGTTTTGGATGATATCAGCATAAACGCTTATCATTTTTTTGGTGTAAATACAGTACATTAAAGTAACTTGATATTATCATTGAAGACCAGCAATAATAATTTTCATTTTGATTACATAATAATGGCAATATATACATGTCTAAGTCAGACATGCCCCTTTGCCAGCTGTGATGCCTGGTTACTGGTTTAAACTTGGCCCAGGTTTTTAAAAGATTTTTGGGTCAGCACACTTTAATAACTTCAACAATTGATTGCCAATTAAGTTTAGAATACAATGAACCTGTTTTACGAATGAGCTGTAATAGCTGCTAATGGTGGATATTTAGATGAATCGAAAATTTAAGTATTTTCTATGTATAAACTGTTTATGTAATAAAATATGTTTTCATAGTTTGTGTTGTCCCTTATCTGTGCAAAATGATCACAAATTAAAAAGGATTCATACCAATATTGTCCAAAACCCCACTTTTCTAGGGCGTTTCCAAACTTTTGGAGGGCAGTGTAGTTCAAAAAAGTAACAAAAATGACAAAAGCACATAATAAAATTATAAATATTAAAATAAAATAAAATTAAAATGAAAATACAAAAATAAAAGCTTAATATTCATAAATACTACTGTACTATAATAAACTGAAAAAATAGGCATATGATTTACTTTTAAAATAATTTTCACTTGCTAGTAAATTTCACAATAAATAAATAAATAAATAAATAATTACATAATTACCTTCTTTTAAAGCATACTCCAATAAATTTTTGTTTTATTTACAACTTTGAAAAATTATTTTTTTTACAGTGTAGCTTATAACGATAAGAGTATAAAAATAATACTAAAACAACACTGCACCGTTGTGAGTGAATGAATGAATGAATAATATCAAAATTAAAATATCTGGACAAACTATGGTAATGGGAGGAAATATGGTTAATTGCCATAAATTTATTGTTACAATGCAAAAATAAAAATAAATAAATAAATAAACTAAAAAGCCTTTACAATAAATTACAGTAGTGTATTGTACATCATCAGTCATAGCTTTACAGACAGCAACATGCTCCGTGACAGCAGTGCTTCGCTCGCACTTCTCCCCAAAATCTCTTTTCACACCCTTCATGCCGGTTGGCTTGTAAAGGACGGCCTCAGCATGTGGCGTCCCGTCCTCCCTGATGCTATCTGCACATTTGGCACTGCTTCCCACCAATTGCTAACAGGACTCTAATCAGTCCTGACCCACACAAACTGTTCAGGACATCAAAATCACATTTCCAAATAACCATATGCAAAGCCGTAGCACTGTCAGGCACTGATGAGTGTTCACTAGTGGCACAACGCCCACATGAGTTTCTGTTTGTCACACCGCGGGACAAGTACTAGAGGACACGGACAGGAGACCAAGTTTTCAAGTAATTAGAGGGGGTTACAGGAGCCCGAGAGGCACCAGTTCCCCAGTCATCTCTAAAATCACACCCAACCACACTTCGGAGTGACCGATTAGAAATGATACAAAATCACTTTGTGACATAAATTACATTTATTCATCACTATTCTATTTACTTAGCAGATGTGTTTTTCCAGTGTCAAATATAAAATGTAAATATGGGTATTTTAAGTTGTAAACCTACGCCAAAAGCAAACCTACGCCCTTAAAATAAATAACGTATTTATTTTAACTTCTTAGGTAATATCAATGGAATGACATTTCAGATGAGTCCGAAATTACAAAAACATATACATTTATTTAATTGTTTGATCAAAATTATTGCTAGGGACAGTTTGATAATCGTTGGATATTGGTAGAGACATGTCCCTGGTGTCCCCCTCTGATTCTACACTAGGGATGGCTCGATACCATAATTTTGGCTTTGGTACGATACCAGAATGTAATACCTCGGTATCGATACTAAATCGATACCATAGGTGACAAATAACCAGCCTCAAAAGATAAGTGAATTGAAAACAATTTTATTAAAATAATAATAATAATAAATATCTTAATACCTTTGTATCAAACTGTAACAAAAAACCTACAGGGAACATAGGTTATATTATGATGTTGGAGAAAAAAAAATAACTTAAGTAATACAATGAAAATATATTCAAATCTTCTTATCTTTTCAGTGCAAACAAAATGTCTCAAAATGTAACAAAAAACCTACCGGGAACATAGGTTACATTTTGAATGAGTTTGAAGAAAAAAAAAAATACAACTGAAATAACGCTATTAATGCAACAAATGTTGCTTTACTGTAAAGTGTTATTCTAATAATCAAAGTAATATTCAAAATCACATTATTATTTCTCTCTCTCTCAGATATAAATCTCACTCTCTTGCTCTCTCGGCTGCTTCATATTAGCGGTCGGCAGCGCAGCAGAAACAGTCCCTTCATATCATTGATACTAAAATTAATATAGCAAAACTCTTGCTTAATTCAAATTCAATTAATATTCGATTGTATGAAATGCAAGTGCACATATTACGTGACCAAAACTTCACTGGTTCTAGCGTGTCACACATGCACATTTGAGCTTACTGTATCACATCTGTATGTGCGTTGATCAGTTGTAAATAAAAGTTAAAATGAAAAAATCTGAATTTATGAATGATGCACTCACCTGTCGATCTCTTAATTCTCTGAAAAGATCAGGATGAGCAAGCGACAAATGCTTAAAAAGGTTTGACGATTTATAGCAACGCTTGCATACAGGTGCAGTAAGGTCAGTGCGTTCACGTTTGTCATCTGTTTTGTATGCAAAGTAATGCCATATTTCACGTCTACTGTTCTCTTTATTTATTAATTTCGGGTGCGTTGATAGAGTTTCATCTGTTTGATCCATCACACTGTTCTGATGTCGCATTTACCGTTTGCGCAGCAATTTGGGAAGCACTGTCAACTACAGGTGCACTTCGCAACAGCAGCGTATGAAATACCGAATTGACCAAATTATGATATTGTACCGTTTGAAATATAATATATACCGGTATTTTTCCAGTACCGGTATACCGCGCATCCCTAACGCACACACCTGAATACACATTTAATTCAGAAGGTGTTGTGCTATATCCTCTACAATTATTTTTATTTCCACTGACTGAACGACGTAAACTAGCTGGCGTCTCACTTTGCCCCCAGTGCGTTTACAGTGCACAGTCATAAATCAGCTAGAGAGAATCAATAGAAATAAATAAGAAAGTAGCCCACAGGGACGAACATTAACCTCCACCTACCAATTTTATGGATTACTACGTTTTCCAGGTTTATAGCTTCAATACATCGTAAATAAAGGCTGGTTACCAAAAATGTGCATTTACAAATATACCTCAATAGTGTTCGTCAAATGAAAGAACTGCTAAGCTTGAAGGGACATTTTTTTGTCTTTGTATTTTTTACATTTATATATTACACCATTTTCAGTTTTCATATTTAATAATATATAAATTACAAATAAACCATTTGTACAATTCCATCCATAGCCTTTTTATCCCCTTTTTTTAGACTTTCAAGGATATTGTGTTGGGTATTCCAGTAACCCTCAGGTATTAAAATAATAAAAAAATGTTTTGTTTATGTTAAGAAACCTAAAAAAGAAGCATATATGTTTCTGGAATATATTGTACATTTTAAGTGGAACTGCTGGTCTCTAGACAGGCGCTTCACAGAGATGCTGTAATCTTCTGCAGTATCTAAATAGCTTGCACCTCACGCTGCGCTCGACCATAGAAATGCACAGACGGCAAAGTGAAAGCACCTTCCCTTGAAAAGTGCGGAGCTTGACTGAACACGAACCTCAGTGAATCCGCAAGAGGAGACTATGCAGGCATGTGGAAAAATCCACTGTCAATCACGGGTTGGGTTAATTAAAGGGATAGTTCACCCCAAAACTGACATTTTATCATAATTTAATCACCCTTGTGTTGTTCCAAATCTGTATGAATGCAAAAGAAGACCTTCTGAATAATGTTTCTGGTCCCCATTGACTTCCATACCATACTATGGAAGTCAATGGCTACCAGTAACTGTTTGGTTACCACCATTCTTCGAAATATCTTCTTTTGTGCTCAACAGAAGAAACTCATACAGGTTTGTGTCAACAACAGTGAGTAAATGATGACAGTTTTCAATTTTGGGTGAACTATCCCTTTAATAATTAAGGTTCTCTTTGAAGCTATTTAGCGCAGTAAAAGTTACCATAAGCATAAAAGCTATGATGTTGATTCTAATTACCATTTTTAATTTTTAATAACTTAGGGCCAGATATACAGTACTAACAGCTTGCGCTAGCGCAAACCGTCTTTTGGAGTTAAAATAGTAAAATAATAGTAAAATAGTACCGTTGAAACAGTTATTTTTGCGCCTGACCTTACTGAATATGCATTTGTAGGAGTTTCCCTTTCAGACGCAAAATTTATGGGAGGAGAGTATTAAAATGAATCACGCAACGCGATTTACTAACGTTTGCGCTCGTCAAATTACTGATATTTAACCACTATTTAACGCCCAAAAAAGCATGTCTTAAAGCAGGCGGTAATTTGTGCTGCTCTTGGTAGATTGCGCTGGTCATTATGGAAATGATCTGGCTGCGTCTGTGTTCTTTAATGTGCGCATTGTCAGTAAATCACACGCAGAATTTGCTCCTCCCATTGGCGCTTTTATGAAATTGTGCTCTAATGCTAATTTGCCCTGTTTAGTAAATCTGGCCCTTTATATTTTAAATAATATATCAAGTATATTTACAGTTCACCAACGTTTATATGCCCCCAAAATCATGAACAAGCCAGACTATAACATGTTTTGTAAATTATTGGATGCAGAGACCAATATTATTGAAATTATTTATTGTTATTCAAAATATTTGTTTTAATTAATATATTAAATATTTTAATATAAATTTAATTGTTTGTTTTTAAAGACTTTTTAATTTTATTTAATTTTACTATGTTGGATCACGCCTAATCTAAGTCTAATGTGACGAACACAAGGTATAAACTCTTAAAAATAAAGGTTCTTTATTGCCATCAGTGGTTCCACAAATAACCTTTACCACCCATGGAACCTTTTCATTCCACAAAAGGTTCTTTACAGTTGAAAAAGGTTCTTTAGATTACTAAAATATTCTTCAAAATGGTCCTTTTAAGAACCGTTCACTGAAAGGTTCTTTGGGGAACCAAAACTGGTTCTTTTATGGCATCGCTGTGAAAATCCCCTTTTGGAACCTTTATTTTTAAGAGTGTATGACAAAAATAATAATTTTTGTTGAAAAATCACATCAGCTGAACATTTTACTATTTATACACAGGTGTTATTTTGTACTTGTAAATCGAAAATAATTAAAAAGAGTGTGGAGACATATCCAGGACATCCATCTAAAATTTCTCTTTTATATCAAGTTCCTTTAGTACAGATTTGAGTTATGAGATTCTGTGACCTTATAAGACAATAAAATGCTGTTTCAGCATGGGATGCACTAAAGTCATCATAACACCTCCCTTGATGGGCTTCCATACACACTAAACACACTGCAAATCACAGAGGAGATATAATCTTTACCATGGCTCTGAACTCGCTAGCGGTTTGCAGAGGCCAATAACAATACGGTAGAAAACCGACTGTATTACGACTGTGGCCTACAAAGTATTGGTGATATAGGTGAGAAGTTATTACAAAAGTCTACATGCAGGTCTTGAAATAAGGTAGTAAAACTGCATATGTGGTACAAAAGGGGTGTCAAGTGATATCCAGGTAACATCTGTTAGACCTTCAAGGCCAGATGCTGCAACCAGCATTCATCCCGCGAGCCATCAGTTTGTGTTAGTCAGCAGGACGTTTTGTCACCAGATTCCCATGTCAAAACCAAGTGTTTTGGATAGGTCGGCCTTGATATAATGCTGTCTGAAAGATTTACTCAATTCTTCTGCCACAGTCATATCGTGGAGACTTGTGTGTCATTGAACAGCATTTCGAGGTTAAATAAGAACGCAGCTTTGGTGTATTATGAACCAGATGATGGTGAAAAAAGTGTGTCAGCATATTGTGGGCCCAGAAAAGATTCACTTGGATCAAACCCAAGATGCAAAGCAAGTTATTTTGAAGAATATTTTGATCAGAACAGATGTCTGGTGTTGTAAGTCACGGTGTTTGCATGACCCCTTTTTCTGCAGAGCCATTAAAGACTATACATCAAAGCTATGAGAAATGAAAGCATATGGTGCAGTGCACAAACACGGCAGATTTGGTGTCCCATTACTTGTTTTTAAAGCATTAGTGGCACAAATCCCATGTATTTTGTTGTGTTATGAACTATTAGATGTGTTTGATAAACTATTATGTAATGTAAATCTAATATAGGAGGAAAAGTAGTTTGTACCATGTTGTGGTCTTGACCTTCTCAACTATATCCATTAAGGTTATTTAACAATGTCATAATTTTTACATACTTCTGTGTAACTGATATTCAATTCACTGCAGTAAAAATATATTTTAATATATTAAATGAACTATTTTTACTTAAAAAAGATTTAGAATTTGAAATATTTGTAAAACTGTCCCACAGTTTGTGCAACATAATTTACTGTGGAAAAAAATATCTATTTTTTTTTTTTTAGCATATATCTATTCTCAATTACTAGCAAATTTTTATTAACAAATAAATAAGTAAATATATAAAATATATGTTAAATTGTGTCCTGTGTACAACCCTAATACCACATGATTTCTCCCAATTACAAAAATGTAACATTTTTTAAATTAAAACATCTAAGTAACAATCTAAATGGTTTCTCACACAGACAAATAATATCATTCTATTTTTCTTTTTTTATTGACACAACTCGTGTTCAACCCTGTTACCAAAACATCCAAGTAGTAACATCATCTAAATGGCATCTCACACACAGACGAGTAATATCATTCTAATTTTTGCCTTTTTACACAAATTGTGTTCCACCCTTTTACCAACATTATTTCTAAGAAAAAAAAATATCAACCAATTTATTTCTTTAATTTATTGGAATTTTAAGATCATTGGTATCTAAATCAGTATTTTGTCCCAAATAACTAGACCTTTTGAGTAAAAGCTTAGTTTAGGATATATTTTCAACCCTGTTACCGATTCATATGGATTTTCTATATTTAATTAATCAAGTGACTGATTGATTAATTGAGTGATTAATATTTTCTAAAAAAAAATCTGTGTTTTAAAACATATTTAGATATGCCCCAAATTTTGGCAACAGGGTTGAAAAAAGGGCAAACCTAATTTAAAATGAATGAAAAATAAAACAGCTCAGGTAGTACTTAGTATGCAGTCGAAGAAGAAGCAGTCGAGCAGCAGAAGAGGACAGCAGTTTGTAAGTGTTTTGTCTTGTTTTCTCATTAGATTTCAGCGCAGTTGTCATTGCTAGGAAACATTTGTTTTGCTTACTGTGTTTTACCGTGGTTAATTCGTGCTCAAGTCGAGTTTGTTCTCGTGCGTATCGCGTGACTTTGCAGTTTCGGTTTGCTAAATAGTAAGGCGTGGCCAGCTGACTTCAATAACGAGTAATCAGGCAAATATAAAATTGATTGGTTCACCGCAGCAGCGGTCGCAGCAGCCCTCGTGTGAAGGCCGACGAGGGTAAAGAGCATCGACTATACCTTGTGCGACTCCACTGAGCAAGAACACCGGCAAGGCACTTGAGTATTGCTTTTCTCCCCTTTCTTTACTCCTTGCACAGTGTGTTCTCATCTACTTGTTTTAGTCAATTGTACTCATTATGTGTTTTCAGATCTCTACTATTACTACTAACACTCGGAAATAACACACTGTACGTTCGAGGCAGACCAATTCTAATAATCTATGGCCTGTCCCTCTGTCCTCTACTACTTTACTCTCTATTCCAATTGGTCTCTGGAACTGCCAATCAGTCTGCTGTAAACAAAGCAGAATTTATTTCTTCCATTGCTACTCATTCCGGTCTCAACCTCATGGCCCTAACTGAGACTTGGATCAAACCTGAGGACACTGCCACTCCTGCAGCCCTCTCCACTAATTTCACTTTTTCCCACACCCCTCGCACAAGTGGGAGGGGTGGAGGGACTGGTCTCCTTATCTCAAATGAATGGAAATTTGATCTTCTACCATCTCTTACCGGCAACAGTTCATTTGAATCACATGCAATTACTATTACCCACCCTGTTAAAATCCACCTTGTAGTTGTTTATCGTCCCCCAGGCCAACAGAGTAACTTCTTGAGGGAGTTGGATGTGTTACTCTCAAACATTCCTGAGGATGGTACTCCTCTGGTACTGCTCGGTGACTTCAACATCCACCTAGAAAAACCCCAGGCTGCTGACTTCAACACTCTGCTCACCTCAATTGATCTCAAGTGAGTGTCTACTATGGCTACTCACAAATCAGGTAACCAAATGGACCTTATCTACACATGCTATTGCTCCACTGACAACACTTTAGTTACTCCACTGCACACCTCAGACCACTTCCTCATCACTTCTAACCTCACACTAACTCCTGACACAGCACACACTCCTCCGCAGGTCACCTTGCAGCGTAACATACGCTCGCTCTCTCCCTCTCGCCTATCCTCTATGGTTTCATCCTCACTTCCTTCACCCTCTCAGTTTTCAGCACTGGACACAAACAGTGCTACTGACACTCTTTGCTCCACTCTTACATCTTGCTTAGACAACTTTTGCCTACTTTCATCCAGACCAGCACGCACTACCCCCTCTGTCCCCTGGCTGTCCGATGTTCTCCGTGAACATCACTCTAAACTCAGGGCTGCAGAGAGGAAATGGTGCAAATCAAAAAACTCTACTGACCTTAGTGTGTATCAGTCACTCTTCCTTTTCTGCGAATATCTCCACTGCTAAAACGACATACTGCCACAACAAAATAAACAACTGTTCTGACTCTCACACACTTTTCAAAACTTTCTCTTCTCTTTTCTGTCCTCCTCCCCCTCCTCCAACTCTTACAGCTGATGACTTTGCAATTTTCTTCACAAATAAAACAAGAACCATCAGTGACCAATTCCCCACACCACAAACTGATGATAACTTCATAACGACAAATACACACTCTCTCTCCTCCTTCTCTCCACTCTCGGAGATGGACGTTTCCAAACTTATCCTTTCCAATCATCCTACTACTTGTCCACTTGATCCTATCCCCACTCACCTCAAATGGGGAAGTCGTGGCCTAATGGTTAGAGAGTTGGGCTAGTAACCTGAAGGTTGCCGGTTCGATTCTCACACCGGCAGGAATTGAAGGTGGGGATTGTGAATGAACAGCACTCTCTCTGCCTTCGATACCATGACTGAGGTGCCCTTGAGCAAGGCATCGAACCCCCAGTTGCTCCCCGGGCGCTGGAGCAATAGCTGCCCACTGCTCCGGGTGTGTGTTCACGGTGTGTGTGTGTGCGTGTGTTCACTATTCACTGCTGTGTGTGTGCACTTGGATGGGTTAAATGCAGAGCACCAATTTCGAGTATGGGTCACCATACTTGACAATACGTCACGACTTTCACTTTCACCTCCTTCAGGCCATCTCTTTTTCAGTCATACCTGCGCTTACTCACACTATCAACACCTCTCTGCACACTGGTATATTTTCCACAGGATTTAAGCAGGCTCGGGTAAGCCCACTGCTTAAAAAACCCTCTCTAAATCCAGCACTTTTAGAAAACTACAGACCGGTATCCCTTCTTCCATTCATTGCAAATACACTTGAGCGAGTTGTGTTCAACCAACTCTCTATGTTTCTTGCACAGAACAACCTCCTGGGCAACAACCAATCTGCTTCAAAAGTGGCCACTCAACTGAGACTGCCCTGCTCTCGGTTAATGAAGCCCTGAGACTGGAAAGAGCAGCTTCTAAATCCTCAGTACTCATCTTGCTGGATCTGTTTGCTGCTTTTGACACAGTTAATCACCAGATCCTCCTGTCCACCCTCAGAAAGGTGGGCATCTCAGGAACCGCACTCCTGTGGTTCAAGTACTACCTCTCAGGTAGGTCCTTCAGGGTGTCTTGGAGGGGTGAGGTTTCTAAGTCACAACTTCTTGCTACTGGGGTTCCTCAAGGCTCAGTGCTTGGACCACTTCTCTTCTCCATCTACATGTCGTCATTAGGATCTGTCATTCAGAAGCATGGCTTTTCTAATCACTGCTTTGCTGATGACACTCAACTCTACTTCTCATTCCAACCAGATGATCCGACGGTAGCTGCTCGCATTGCAGCCTGTCTGAGAGACATTTCTAGCTGGATGAAGGACCATCACCTTCAGCTCAACCTTGCTAAGACAGAACTGCACGTGGTCTCAGCTAACCCATCACTTCATTACAATCTCTCTATTCAGCTGGGTTCGGCAACCATAACTCCTTCCAGGACAGCCAGGAACCTAGGAGTTGTGATCGATGATCAGTTAAGCTTCACAGACCAAATTGCTACAACGGCCCGGTCCTGCAGATTTGCCTTATACAACATTAGGAAGATTAGACCCTTCCTGTCAGAGCAAGCCGCACAACTCCTTGTCCAAGCTCTTGTTCTCTCCAGACTGGACTATTGTAATGCTCTCTTGGCGGGCCTTCCCGCATGTACTATCAAGCCTCTGCAACTGATCCAGAATGCAGCAGCGAGAGTGGTCTTTAATGAGCCGAAAAAAGCTCATGTTACACCTCTTTTCGTCAGATTGCACTGGCTACCAACATCAAATTCAAGGTACTTCTGTTTGCCTACAAGACAACAACTGGCACTGCACCAATATACCTAAAATCGCTAGTTCAAACTTATGCGCCCTCCAGAAGCTTGCGTTCTGCAAGTGAACGAAGCCTTGTGATGCCATCCCAAAGAGGTACCAAATCACTCTCAAGGACCTTTTCCTGGACTGTGCCCAGCTGGTGGAATGACCTCCCGATCTCAATACGAACAGCTGAGTCTTTAGCCATTTTCAAAAAACATCTAAAGACACATCTTTTTCACCAGCACCTGACCAACTAATACTAGCTCTTAGGGTAAACGTACCTATTAAGCTCACCAAAATCTACATTGAGACAATTTTAGTGCACAAGATATTGGTTTCGGTACAAGAAGTTATGTTAAAATAAAATATTAATCTCTCACACAAAAATATTTAATTTTATTTTAAATGACAAAAGCATTTTGATTAAGATATACATCATTAAATGCAAAAAGTCTGACTGTGCTTAATGGGTACATTTCTGTACCCTTTAAGCACACCCCTGTTCCCATTAAGCTCACATCATATTTTATTAAAAATTCTTGTTTATTTTAAACAACCTTTTTAAAGAATAATTGAAAAATGTTTTATTTGAAGGTACAAAGTCAATCACAAAAAAAAACAGAACACTAAAATCAAACAACAAGGCACTTAATTTGATAAGTCATACTGTATATTCATAGTGAAGTGTCATTTAAGCACATTGCAACATCTAGATTAGCCCACATTCAGCTAAGTAACACATATTCAAAAATCAAATAACAAAACAAACCAATAAAACATTTCATTCATGGGGATGAACACAGAAACTAGACTCATTATGAAGCCTCTTATTAAATGGATGTCAACTTGTCTACAGTCTCTTAAGCCTGGAATACACTACACGATTTTTGCCCCGATTTTCCACCAATTTACAGTCAGGAGAAGTTGATGCTATTTGCCAAAGGTCAGAGACAGTCTGCAGATTTGAGCTGACATATCTAATAGAAAATCACGTAGTGTATGATGATCACAGACTCTGATTTTTTTTAGCTTCAGACTTTAATTCCATCCAGTTGGAGGATATCAAACATGTTTAAAACACATTGTTTTCATTTGTCATACTTCTCCTAGCAACATTGCGCATGTTTCTGTGTGAGTTTGTTGTGATCAGAATGAATTACTGGTAATCTAAATTAATTACTACACAACTGGTAGTGTATCTTTCTCAGTCGTTTAGTGTATGATGCCCAGTTTTCCTTTGTGACTATTTACAAAGTCTGTAGGTGTATGATGCCTGGCGTTTTAAAAATCTGTTCAAATTTTAAAAGTCATATAGTGTATTCCAGCCTTTAGTTGCTTTTTTCCTGGACAGATACGACAGGTTTCTGATGGCTCCTTCTTTGTACAAACAACATGCCTCTTTCATCTTTGGGCATAAACTATAGTTACGTCTAGATTTTGTCATCTTAAAGATGTGAAAATACGTTATTAACCATTTTATAAAGATTAACTTAAAGTGACAACCATCAGTTAATATTTAAAGTCTGTTTATGAAGTATTTACATAAACTTTCAATGTGGAAGAGCTTAAAGGGAGCATACTGAGCTTAACTGGAGCAGCAACAATTTTTAATAAATTTCATGTAATATTTATTAAAATGACAAGATGTTGCTAAATAAATAGTCTAGGTCATGTAATAAGTTCATACATATTTTAATATGAACAACTATTATTAACAATATCTATGAAATTATACTTTTTCTTATTGATGTCACATTGAAGCTGTGTGATTTTCATAGTAGTGCACCCTTTAAACTCACCTTACAATAATATGAAATCTTTACAAATTACAGCACTGTAAAACCACAGACCGGCAATAAACTGTAAATTTATAATATTATGGATGTAAAAGTACTAGCCAGTAATGCCTGTGAAGTAATATGTTAGCATAGCACACAATTTTATACAACTAGTCAGCTAACTGTGTTCTGTAGCATCTGCGCTGTGTTGCTTTAGCCTAGATTTAAACTGCTGATTTTGTCTGGCCAGAGGAGAATGACACTATTTCGACAAACTATTTCCCCGTTTAAATACTGTAAAGCTGATATAAAGCCACCCAGCTTTATATCAAGCTGATGTAAAGCTGCTTTGACACAATTTGCATTGTTAAAAGCGCTATACAAATAATAGTGACTTGACTTGCTAAAACTATCTTTTGGATCTAGCTGTAATTATTTCCCACATACAAGTTCCAGGTTATAATATACAAAAGTCTGAACATTAATCTCTTAATTTTACAGTAAGTATTGAAACTTACCCAAAATAAAGGCTTAAACATCTAAAAAATGCACATTTAATGGGCTCCTCTTTTGGTGAATGTTTTTAGACGGCTTTCAAAACAGCAGCCAGACAGTGTGAACACATGGAGACTCATATCTCAGTGTGCAATGATCTGATTGACTTGAAATTATAGGAGGTATATAGTACCAAACACACCATCTGGTTAAGACATCAAGTAGGATAATAAATAAGTTTTTCTTTTTATAATCTGAGTTCAATAATGGAAGTGTGCTTAATGGGTACGTGAGCTTAATAGGTACGTTTACCCTACCTATTCTATTCTATTCTATTCTATTCTATTCTATTCTATTCTTTTCATATTATTTGGAAAAAAAAACCCTAGCTACGTGTAGTGCACTAGACTAACTGAGACTTAACATGGCACTTGTATACTACTGTTCTCTCGTTGGTCTGATTGCTTCTATTGTTCTTCTCATTTGTAAGTCGCTTTGGATAAAAGCGTCTGCTAAATGATTAAATGTAAATGTAAATGTATGCACTCCTGATTTTGAGAATCTATGTTTTTTTGAAGTTGAAGCATCTCATTTTACTTACTATTTGTTAAAAATATATATATTTTTAAGTATCAGGTCCTATTTTGCACCCTGTTTATGGAAAGTGGCATATTACTGCATCTGACGATCATGAGTTATATGAATATGACAAAAGAGCAGATTAATTGTGGAGTTATTATGTGGTGAAATCATAAACAGTGACTGTTAGTTAAACTGGATGGTACCCTAGCCTTCAAGTAGAACAAACAGAGAGGACTGTGTTGTAAATGTTGAATGTCACGAGGAGAAAATGATCAGCTTTTGCACAAAACAACTAGACAGACCTCATTAGACAGAACAGTGGAGGCTAAATGTTAGCTGACCTGTTTCAAGCACAAAGGCGTCCTCAGGGTGTGTCAGAGTGCATGTAAGCATGCGTGTGTGAAAACATGAGCACATAAGTATGCATGCACGTGTGCACAATCACTCACACTTACACACACACTTACACACACTTACACACACACACACACACACACACACACACACACACACACACACCTTGTGTGGTGAATAGAAGGACATACAAACAATAATAATAGGACCAGATGATGATCAAAACACTCAGAACATGGTCACGACTGTAGAACGACACTATGGAACAACATCAATTACTTCATTGCAGCTACATGATATGATAAATATACAGACTGAATATGGTTATGCTACTTTTATAATATCATCTACTGATGAGAATTCAAAAAGCAAGTGTTGTAAAATAGCAAGCTTGATATATCTGACTAAATAAATAAATAAATACAAATAATTTCCACAAAACATCACCTGGAAGGGTGGCCAAGTTTTAAAATATAGCCTATATCAGGGCTGCAGATAAAAATTTTTTTTAGGTGCCACAGAATGAACATTTTTTATTTATTTATTTATTTATTTTTAACATTTTGACATTTCAATCATACTGTCATGTGTTTGTCTAATCTTTTTAATCCATCTTGCAGTTGACCTGGGAACTAAAGTTCCCTTAAAGTGGGAACTAAACATCTTTTCCAACTTGAAATATACAGTCACAAAGAATTGTTTATTACACAGAATCTGTACCAATATCATGGACCATAAGCATCACTTGGCCATTGAGTGTACACTTTTAAGTAACTGCAATTTAATAAATTAAAGTTAGTCCAACTTAAATAAAAAGTGAACACAACACATTTTCAAACTGTTATTTGTCAGTGTAACTCAGAATTGTCAAGTTCACTTAATGTGTTTCTTTAATTATGCATTAAGTTTATTTACTTAATAATTTTAAGGCAATGAGTTAGGGCTCACAAAATTTCAAAATCCCTGGTAGCCCATTGGGAAGGTACTCTTCAGATTTTGGTAGCCCGAAAATTAATTTAATTAGCCCAAATAAAAAAAGACAATTTTTTTTAAATATAGAAAATCAGATAAGTCTAAATGTCAATCAAAAACATTTTCAATACACAAATATCAACAAATATCAATGAAATAATTTTATTTCACTATTTACAGGGTATCTGCAGAATTTTTAAAAATCAATTTAAGGCAATTTATGAACTTTTTTAAGAGCTGCACAAGTAAAATGAACACTGTATGAGTGAGGTTGGACAATGTCTGGGTAACATTTTATGCCATAAAATGACATGATTTACAGTTTAGATACAAGTTTTCACACACACAAAAAAAATCTTATAAAATGGCATTTCAGCTTTTAAACAATTTTTATGAAAAGGGACAAGTCAAAATATTATTATATTAATTTAAAACATAAATATTACTGTCTTAATTGTTTAGATTTTTAGAAGGCACATTAACTTCCAAGCATGTTAACAGAAAGTTGAGTGGAAGGAAAAAGTGTGGAAGAAAAAGATGCACAACCAACCGAGAGAACCGCAGCCTTATGAGGATTGTCAAGCAAAATCCATTCAAGAATTTGGGTGAACTTCACAAGGAATGGACTGAGGCTGGGGTCAAGGCATCAAGAGCCACCACACACAGACGTGTCAAGGAATTTGGGTACAGTTGTCGTATTCCTCTTGTTAAGCCACTCCTGAACCACAGACAACGTCAGAGGGGTCTTACCTGGGCTAAGGAGAAGAAGAACTGGACTGTTGCCCAGTGGTCCAAAGTCCTCTTTTCAGATGAGAGCAAGTTTTGTATTTCATTTGGAAACCAAGGTCCTAGAGTCTGGAGGAAGGGTGGAGAAGCTCATAGCACAAGTTGCTTGAAGTCCAGTGTTAAGTTTCCACAGTCTGTGATGATTTGGGGTGCAATGTCATCTGCTGGCGTTGGTCCATTGTGTTTTTTGAAAACCAAAGTCACTGCACCCGTTTACCAAGAAATTTTGGAGCACTTCATGCTTCCTTCTGCTGACCAGCTTTTTAAAGATGCTGATTTCATTTTCCAGCAGGATTTGGCACCTGCCCACACTGCCAAAAGCACCAAAAGTTGGTTAAATGATCATGGTGTTGGTGTGCTTGACTGGCCAGCAAACTCACCAGACCTGAACCCCATAGAGAATCTATGGGGTATTGTCAAGAGGAAAATGAGAAACAAGAGACCAAAAAATGCAGATGAGCTGAAGGCCACTGTCAAAGAAACCTGGGCTTCCATACCACCTCAGCAGTGCCACAAACTGATCACCTCCATGCCACGCCGAATTGAGGCAGTAATTAAAGCAAAAGGAGCCCCTACCAAGTATTGAGTACATATACAGTAAATGAACATACTTTCCAGAAGGCCAACAATTCACTAAAAATGTTTTTTTTTTTATTGGTCTTATGAAGTATTCTAATTTGTTGAGATAGTGAATTGGTGGGTTTTTGTTAAATGTGAGCCAAAATCATCACAATTAAAAGAACCAAAGACTTAAACTACTTCAGTCTGTGTGCACTGAATTTATTTAATACACGAGTTTCACAATTTGAGTTGAATTACTCAAATAAATGAACTTTTTCACGACATTCTAATTTATTGAGATGCACCTGTACAATTTATTATTATTATTATATATTTTTTTGTGTGTGTGTATATATATATATATATATATATATATATATATATATATATATATATATATATATATATATATATATATATGTATATGTATATTATTCACATCTTATTTTTATTATCTGTGTGTTGTTGTTGTTGTTTCTGAGTACTGGAAGCTGTGACACTAAAAAAATTCCTTGTATGTGCAAACATACTTGGCAATAAAGCTCTTTCTGATTTTGATTCTGATTTACATTCTGACACAAATTACGTTCAACACTATTACCAACATTATTTTAAATAAATGTATATCAACCAAATATTTTTTTCTTTAATCTATCTGAATAAAATAAAATAAAACAGTACTGTTGTGGGATGTTTGTACAGTTGTTTAACAAAATTTGTAAGTGTCAGATTAGCCAAAACTTTTAAGGACCTGTAATTTTGCAGGTTTTAGTCCGTACTGGTTAGTTTTTAGGGTTCAGTGTACCAAACAAATAAACAACCAAACAAACAAACAAATAAATATCACATTTTTGACCAATCAAATGCTATCTAAAATAAGACTATCCCTCCCACTAACACCACATCCTACTGACTAGATATAGTAAGTAGTAAATTTTGATTTTTCCATTTTCATTTACGCATTTAGCAGACGCTTTTATCCAAAGCGACTTACATGGCATTCAAGTTACAGTTTTTACATTTTTTCAGCTCTTGCTTTCCCTGGGAATCGAACCCATGATCTTGGCGTTGCTAGCGCCATGCTCCACTATTTGAGCTACAGGAAAGCTGTGAAACAAAATAAAGGCTACTCCTATTAAAAAACCTGCTTTGAATAATCTCTCATCCCAGCTTTGTTGTAATAGAAAATGTCAAAACAATGAAGAACAATTTCATCATGCAGATTTTAAAAAAGTTTTCTGTACTGATGCTCCTGAACAATCAGCTGTGAAATAACCATCCTTAGATCCTGGCGTTGTTGACTTTCCTCGCTTTAAGCAATTGTATATCTATTTCTCACAACACAAGATCAGCAATACATGCCGCATGTGTAAATAATATCCACATGGTGGTTTTAGTTTGATTTAATATAAGGAGTTTTGCGGTATACTTGCAATCTATCCTGTGGTGCGTAATTGAGTCAAATGCATCATGTTATTCTCTGCTGCTTACTCCCGTGTCTCAGACTCGCTCTGAATGCACAGTACACAAGTGCAGCTCTGACGAACAAAGACGGCAGCTGAAGTAATCCACTCTGCATTCACTACCAACCTCCCAAACCTCCCTCTCCTCCTCTCCCTGGACACCGAAACCACTGCCATCAGAATACAGGAGCTTCCTGTGAGGGCCACACACCAAGCACTTCTTCATAATACAATATACAAGCTGACACCGGTGCTAGTATTGGTTGTACTTCAGAGCAAATTCTTGTTTAATATTCCTTCACCATATTTAATTTGACATGAACAGAAACAAGGCTGTGAGGAATAGAAGCACAGTCCATTCAATCAACATTATCTCATTGGTATTCAAAGGTATTTGTATGTAAATTGTGTCTCAAGCACACATACATTTTGAATAATTCGCATAGACATGTCAATATCATGAACATTTAAGCATTTGGAAGCATTTGTACGTCCGGTTAATGTTTTGAGCACTGTGATACAATCCTGTTATATATTTTATCAACATAAAATGATTTGTAAACATTTGTGCATCTTTAAAGTTGGTTTTACAACTCAAAGGGTTTACATTTTAGGCTCTGTTAATATGATGCTGTTTGTCAGCAACATCAAATGATTTGTAAACATTTGTACATCTCTAAAGATATACATACACAAAAGTGTTAACTCTTTAGGTGCTGTCCATACCATGGTATTGAACGTTAATCAACAATTTCAACATCAAAATATTTGTAAACATGTATTTCTGTAAAACTGTACAGATATAAAAGGGTTTAGGTTTAGGCGCTGTCAATGCAATGCCGCTTCATATCCATCGACAACAAAAGATTTGTAAACATTTGTATGAGAGTTAAGTTGCATGTACATAAATGAGATTATGTTTTAGATGTTGATATGATATTAATGTACGATTATCAACAACATCAAATGATTTGTAAACATTTGTGCATCTTTAAAATTGTACATTATTGAGTTTACATTTTAGACTCTGTAAATATGATGCTGTTTGTCAACAACATCAACATCAAATAATTTGTAAATATTTGTACATTTTTAAAGTTATACATACACAAAAGTGTTTACGTTTTAGGCACTGTCTATACATTATCAACTATATCAGCATCAAAGGATTTATAAACATGTATTTCTGTAAAGTTGTAGAGATATAAAAGGGTTTACAGTTTAGGTGCTGTCAATGCAATTCCATTGTACATCAAAGGATTTTTAAACATTTAAATTTATGCATATGTAAATGTTTTTAGCAAAAATATCATGAACATAATACACAATAAGCATCAAATGATTTGTAAATTGTTTTTGTAAAGTTGTACATAAAAGGGTTTATGTTTTAAGCACTGTTTATACAATGCTATTGCATGTTTATCAACAACATCCACATCAAAGCATTTGTAAAAATTTGTGTCTTTTAAAAGTCATAGATAAAAGGGTTTACGTTTTAGATGTGTTGATATGACACTATTGTACATAAAAGAGTTCACGTTTTAGACAATGATATGATGCAAATGTACGATTATCAACGACATCAAATGATTTGTAAACATTTGTAAGGCCACATGACAACAGACTGTACATCTACACCTCACAGGCTTACTTTCACTTGCATCAAATTAAACTGGATAAGGTGGCCTGATTCTAAGCTAGTGAGAATGTAATGCAAAAGTTGCGTCATGAAGACTTCACCTAAGAAGGCCAAGTCAGCACCTGTGCTGCTGATCCTGGAACAGTTGTGGGCTGGAAGGATGTGGAAAGGGCAGATAGGATCTCGTATTCTCCACATGAATTTGAGGACATGCTGAGCGCCTGACTGCAGAACAGTGTGTGGCTATAAATTACGATATCACACTCCTCCTGCTGCAGAGCAAACACATGGATCTCGAGTGAGATGCACTGTGGCTCCTGCTGCTGAAGATGACGAGTCAATTAAGAACATTCATATGCTGGATTGACCTTGTCACGAAAGATGTCTTAATGTCTGTAGGTGACGTAATTTTTTTTATTGTTAAATACAATCCTAATTTAGTCACATCCTGCATCCTGACCAGCCTGCAAAGCTAACTAATCATTGATGTGACTCTGGGAGGCAGGGCTATCAGTTTTTCTGACCAATGGCAGATGGGGGTCTGCTTGGGAAACCTGTTCCTGTCCCGTTTAATAATTTTAGTTGCTCGAAAATTGTCCAGCAATCATTGTACGCTTACTTCCACGATAAATATGCGTTTACAACATTGACATTACCTTTAAAAATTTTGGGGTCACCAATACTTTGTTTTTTTTTTTAAAGAAATTAATACTTCAACAATACTTCATTAATACTTCATTATTCAGCAAGGATGCCTTCAATTGATCAGTTTTTTTAAAAAACTGATATTGATACTATTTCAAATAAATGCTGCTCTTTTCTATTCATCAAAGAATCCTTAAAAAAATGTATCATGGTTTCCACAAAAATATTAAGCAGCACAACTGCTTTAAACATTGATAATAATGTTTCTCGAACAGCCAGTCAGCATATTAGAATGATATCTGAAGAATCACGTGACACTGAAGACTGGAGTAATGATGCTGAAAATTCAGCTTTGATCACAGAAATAAATTACATTTTAAAATATATTAAAATAGAAAACAGTTCTATTAAATTGTAATAATATTTCACAGTATTACTATTTTTACTGTATTTTTGATAAAATAAATGCTGTGGTGAGAAAAATCTTACCGGCCACAAACTTTTGAACAGTAGTGTATCTTCGATGATAATATTTATGATTATGATATATAATACTAAATCTGTTTTGGTAGAACGAGACTTTTTTGACAAATAATTGTTTTGACAAATCATATAACAAATCATGTAACTAATGTTCGATGAATACAATCTAAAAAATTAGATAAACTCAAAAACTTCAACAAATTTAACAGAAACAAATCTTCACTACAAAAATTATTCAAACGAAACAAAGGGGACAGAAATGTCCAAACAATACATTGCTGCTTAACGCATAATTAGTGTAGAGTAAACACACACACACAAACACAATTTAACACACTCTCCTGTGCACGATACACACAGTGGCGTTCTCACACTACACTCCACATCAGTATAAGGCAGGTATGATGCAGCTTGCACACTCACTGTGGCTGGCTCATGGTGTGGTGTGCAGCAAACACTGAACGGACGTCCTCTTTCGACTCTCTCAAATGTGAGCTCTAGTTTGTGCTAGACGGAGGCGACTTCACTCATACCAGACCTGAGAAGAAAAGCAGACAAAAATACTCGCTTAAACACATTTTAATATAAAGTAAAGGCTTATTAGCAACTACTGTGCGTGTGTTAAAATTTAAATTCTCCACTATGTGTTTATGAACGCACGAACATCTAATTCAGTCGTGACACAGTTATCCTTGTGGAGCAATGAAATTGTCGCTTATGCAATAAAATCAATGAAGGGAGATATTGGATCTGTTATGAAATCAAATACTCACTTAACTTCACAGTTTTACCAGTGACCTGTGACTTAAATCAAGCGAAGAAACTGTTAAAGCTACGATTCAGCAAAGCTGCATAGTCCATTTAACAGAATATTTGATATCTGAACAAGATGTATTGGCATGTGGAGGAAACAAATCTCCATTTAGAGGATATAAAGGAGTAGTTTATGCCAAAATGAAAAACATAATTATAGAAAAATATTTTGTCTTCTCTGAGAATTTCTCTTTAGATATTTTGAAGAATCTTTTCCATACAGCCCATAGTGACAAACACTGTCAGGCTACAAAATATAACAAAAACATTAAAAAGTAGCTAGTAGGAACTGTGCACTATATTCCATGTTTTCTGAAATCTTATGATATTTACGAAAGCTGATATTTAAGTTGCTAATCTTCCCCCTTCTGTGAGGTATGAAAGTCACAATGAAATTAAAGTAGCGACAGATCTGTCGTATTGTGACCTACATTCGAGCGTAACGAATTATCATTGTATCAATTATTGTTGAATGGATGGAGGCAGATCTGAATGTGAGCTTGCAGTCAGTTGTTAGAAAGGTAAAAAAAAAAAATTAATTGTTCACAATAAGATGAAAATAGATAGAATAGCTATAGATATGGCGATCATGCCAACTTTAACTAGATAACTACTATGTAGGATCACTGACATTTGAGAACATGTCTGATTCATGAACGAATCACAAACGAATCAATGAAATTAATGAACAAATCATTCAGTCCAATTAACTAAAAGAATTGACTGATATAAAATAATTTTTTAACTAATTCGGTCCATGGAGTCAAACAAATCACTGAACAAATCATTCTTTATCATTCTTCTCAATGAACCAGTCGAACCAGTTTTAATGAACCATTTCAAAAATCAAACTTAAATCAAGCAAACTTAAATCAATTTTCAATCTTCATATACCAAAACATATTTCAAAATGTACTTTGAATGCAAGAAATTTCCATATTTAGGCTAAATACAAATGAGGACAAAATAGCTTATTAGAGATCAAAACTAGATTTATAATGATTTAATAATGTTCTTTTTCTCACACATTATTTTTTATTTTATTTTATTTTATTTTTGGGAGCATTGTAAATTTGCTCCTTGATGATTTTTAGCATTTATTTAGGTTCACACTAGTTATAGAGGAAAAAAAAGAGTTTTTTTCTTCAAATGTGGCAAGGGCAAAATAGAATTTTAAATGCTTTAAAAAATATGTTTATATTTAAAAAAAATATATTTTCAAGAATATACAAGAAAAACAGCCAATATATTGATAGAAAATATATTTATGTAAATATATTAACATCTTATAGCAAATATATTTATTTGTATATTTTGAAAATAAATAATTTTTTGCTGTATGGGATCATACAAACAAAAGTAGCTACAGAGAGCTAAAGATGATTCATTGATATTTTCTTTGAACCCTTTAAAAGGGGTCTCTCAAACAGGACAAGACATATTCTAGTAGCGAAGGCCAGCCCTTTGAATTCCCAGAATTCATACTGTCCTACATATGGTATGCATGTGTGAGCTGAGTGCACGGTGCTTCATTCACATTTAATAACAACCTCGGCTCAAGTAAAAAAATAATAAAACCCGGGTTATTATTGTACATACAGCTTGATTTTCAGCAAGGTAAGCATTACACAAAGCTCAGACTACCTACGATTGCCCTTTTTTGTGTCAAGGTGCGATGAAGTCGTCAACCTCGGAATGGATGGGCATCAATAAATAGAATGGTCCATAGCGCTCGTTTACCACCGGCTTCAATCACTGAAGCGTTGTGATGAAAGCTTCATTCACTGAGACCGCCTGACAAACGCTGGTGTCTCAAACTCTAGCAGTTTTACAAGAGGTATTACCTCAGGCTGGGGGACGAGGTGAAACTAGTACACAAGACAAATCATATTAAGCCAAATAAGGCACAGCGTACACAGTTCAGTGAGACAGGAAGTCTGAATAGATGGAAGTGGGACAAGGTAGAGGAGAGGAAGATGTGATGGTTCGTTTTAGGATTTTTGTTTAGGCGAAAGGTGCTGTTTACCACTCGTGCTAATGAAAAAGTAATAAAAGGTTAAAAAAAGAGTGAAAAAACGTACGCAATGCCTTTTCTTAATAGCATTAACAAACATTATTATTCAATTTAATGCTTAACAGATTATTATATACAGGTCTATAACTTTATGTAAATATTAAATTCAGTAAATTTAATTAAATTTTTAAATTATCAACAGTTTATCACAGAAAGCTCACAAAGTCGAAAGTCCACGCTTTTTCTCTAGTAGTGGTTAAATGCCTGGAATTATCATTATTTTTTAATAATAATAATAATAATAATAACAATAATAATAATAATAATGTTTTTTTCTGTCCTCCAGTCTACTTTCAGCTTTTATTTTTTATTTTTTTGTATGTAATACAATTAATTTCAAAGCCTGTTTTGTATGTTGCCTGGTAGATTTTTGTTGTTTTCCATTTTTTATTATTATTATTATTATTATTTTAATGTTAATATTTAGCTGAAAAGCCTATTATAGATTATTTAATGGAAGGTTTATACTGTGAAAACTACTGGGGCATGCAAGAGGTCAATGTGTGTTTATTGATCTGTATTTTTTTTTTTTTTTGTGAACAATAATGATGGAAATATTTAATAGCTTTTTGTAGCCAAGACTTGAGCTACTGATCTGTTAAACATTATATAATATTTATTAATGGGCATTAATATAAAAATAAATAGCACTAAAATTCACTGGAAATCCTTGTATTATAATTCACAACAGTTCTATACACTATAAAAAGTGCAAAAATTTATAATATATACATGATAATATATTAACTAACTGCGTGATTGTATTATCTGCATGACAACTGTTCAGTCTGCCGTATAGACATTACCTTGACAGTCACCTCTGATAACATTTCTCTACTCTTGATTTTAAAACATGTACTTTTTGCAAAGCTACTTTGAAACAATTCTTACTGTGAAAAGCCCTATACAAATAAATGTGAATTGAACAGAATTGAAACATGAACTAAAAAGTAAAAATGTGCAATTCTTATCATAAGGAGTTAAACTACTACCTGATCTGACCTCTAAAAATTATGTTGGTTTATTAATCCGAATGTACTCTCAGGTAGAGTCATATTAAACAGGCAAATACTTTTGACCTGAATAAGATTTAATTTATATGTTAGGACATAATGCATATTTTAGGTAGCCTTAAAAATAAAATAAAATAAAATTAAATAAATAACAAATACAGTCAGTGTAATATAATATTACATAATCTTAAAATCTACTTTATACATTAACATAATGTTTGATTTTAACAATGTAGCTAAGTGTTGAAATTAACATTAATATTAATAAATGTTTTAGAATTCATTATTCGTGTTTAGTTCACGTACTTATTTTTTTTGTTACCGACTTTTTAAACTAATTTCTGTATTTTTTCGCGCTAATTGTCAGTATGATGGAGTTAACAAAGTCTTTTAAATCATCAACAAATTTGTATTATTTTTTTATTAGTGAACCTGTTTTAACATGATGAGTAATAACAATCCCTTGTTTTGTCAAGGTACCATCCGATATTGAGCGACCCGACAGTGCTGTTGCTATGGTTACCTCATCACTCAAAGGCGACATCCATCGAGAGCGTACACATTTAGCGCACTCTGACTGGTATCCAACTTTTGTGTTTCGTTTTTAAAACACAGTTGAATCACACTATTTATGCCTATATGTAAACAACGCACATATTTTACTCCCAGCTCCTCCTCAGCTGTCTTCAAATCATAGGTTACTCTCAAATGAAGGTAAATTCACCTGCAGTGCGTGATGAGCACACGTCTTCCAGATGGAAAACGACAAATATAACGAAAGAATTATTAGTGCATTGAACCGATTAGAATCAGGCACGTCTCACATCAATGCTCTTTTGGATTTGTTGTGTTGACCACGTGCCCAAAGACCTACAATAGACCTGAGAATCAAAGTTCGTAGATGCAACTATCAGAAGTTTAGCGGTGAACTTAATCATTCATGCAACATGAAAGCAAAAATACACGCAAGAGACATGGCGATGGAACCATCTTCTCCAAGCCACTTACAACCAGATTTCCTCACTCATCAGGAATTACCAAAAATCCATCATTCAGCATCAGATGCGCACTGATATATAGGCTACTACATCTGAAAATGCAATCCAATGTATTTCCAGGCCTAGAGGAGCTACTAGATAATAAAGCATCAGCTGGATCAGCACCATAATCAGCTCGTGATTAAATCTTGCAATACCAAAATAACAGCAAACACCCAAGAAGCCAATAATTGGTGCGAGAAGAAGATGCTCGTCTCCAAGGGTTAACCTACCTCGATTTACATCGTTGAAACTTTAATCGTGTCTCCCTGGCGCTCGTGGTTATGATAATGTGTCCCTTGCCGATAATCAGAAGAGGCTTGATGTGTGAAGGCAGTCTCGCAGTGGTCAAGCATCCGTTCTGCTGCTTCTTTCGCGAATAAAGCGGACGATGAGCAAAGGCGAGCCGTAACGCGAGCATCATCGCTCAGCGAGATGATATTAGAAGTGCAAACGTCCAGAGAAAGGCATCGTATTCGCGACAGGAGGAGTGCATTGTGTAGGCTATCTATCGTGTCGGGCTTCCCCCTTCAAATCACGCCAGGGACTCCGTCTCCATCGCGATTCGATTGAAGCATGAACGCCAGCATCGCTCGGTTATGTCGGAGGAGGTGGAGGAGGAGGAGGGGATTCATTACGTAGAGAAAACGCTTTTCTATTGGTTTTCTGTCCGAGAGATGGCAAATGTTCTTCGGGATAACCTCGCATCCATCAAAACACCTGCGAAGAGGTGCGAAGAGTCTCTCTGGCGTTTGCGTGATAATGTCCCATATTCTCACGCTTGTCATTCCCTTACAATTAGGCTACTACTGCGTGCTGCAATATCAGTCATGTACGTAACCTCAAAAGCTGTCATGAGTCATGACTGAGCATATGGAGATGGCAGAGGTGACATTGAGATGTGAGAGATGGAGACTGAGAAACAAAAGAAAAGGTCTGCTCTTGTACAAAGCGGCTTCAGACTTTCAGATCATATTACTACTGTACATCACATTATAATACTGTCTTACAGTGGTAATATCATCAAACCATTAAATAATATCACAGTACTGTGCATAATGCTATCGTACCAATGTACATCATTCAACTATAATACTTGCCTTATGCTACACTGTAAAGTTTCCATCGTTGGTGACTTGTAATCGTTCCTGTAAAGAGCTTCTTGGTTTAACCCATAAAATGTGGTTTTATTGTTATAAATTAATGTATTTTGGTTGATTGATCGATATTGAATAATATTTTTTTGACTTGAATAAAAACTGATGTTACCATCATTATGTACATCATATTAATAATGGTGTGATCATGAAAGAAATGACTCATTGAATTTACAAATTTTTTTTAAGGTAAGTGGTTGCAATCAATTTATTTTAGCTACATTTAAATAAACAAATTTAGTTGAAAGTTAGTCAACTAAATTTGTTTAAATGTTGCTAAAATAAATTGATTGCAACCACTTACCTTAAAATTTTTTAGTAAATTCAATTAATCATTTTTTTTTTCAGAGTACTAGATTGCAATTGTTATTTTAAAATACTATAGTGATATACTACTATAATATTCATGTACATCATTCCAAAATTACAAGATGGTATAATATTAATATGTATATTACTAGTGTCATCAAACTAGAAGTGAACTGTTACTGTACATTACAAAAAATTATTTTAGATTACATAATTCTGAAAAAATAGCCTATTTATTTATTTATTGGTTGGTTGGTTTATTTGTATGGTGTTTTTTTGTTTTACATATTAACTTTGCCAGATTTATTAAGTGTGTATATATATATATATATATATATATATATATATATATATATATATATATATATATACAGTGCCCTCCAAAAGTATTGGAGCAGTAAAGACAAAATTGCTCTGTTGGCTGTGGAGTCAAAACATTTGCAAATATGATTAAAAGATGAATATAAGACAAAACTACAGAATGTCACATTTTATTATTGGGTGATTCAACACACAGATGTTTTACCAGCTAAGAAGTTCAGCACTTTTAGAGTTTCATCCCTCTATCTGATGTGAGCATAAGTATTGGAACAGTTGCCTCACAGGTCTTTCTAAGTGATCAGCTGTGTCCTGTTGCATTCATTCTTCAGATATTAAAAGCAGGGAATGTGTCGTATCAGTTATATCCATTACTTCTGCATTCTGAATCTTGCATTCGATGATGACACACACAAACCAGGATGAAGATGAGGGAGCTGACTTTGAGAGAAAAGCAAGCAATTCGGATGCTAAAAGAAAAGAGGAGAGCTATAGCAAAAACAAAGGGCATGGAGAAATCAAGAGTTTGGAAACCACCAGCGACACCAGCAACCAACAACGACCTGATCAGCTGAGAAAACAACAGTAGTTGATGACAGACAAATCATAAAAGCTGTGAAAATGAACCCTAAAAGACGTGTCTGTAAAATCACCAACAACTTCCAGAAAGCTGGGGTGATGCTCTGACAATCTACTGTCCTCAGGAGACTTTGACACAGAATTACAGATGCTACACAGCAAGATGCAAACCTCTGACCAGCACCAAAAATAGAAAGGCAAGATTAGAGTTTGCAAAAAAGCACAAAGGTGAGCCAGAAGAGTTTTGGAACTGTATTTATGGACCAATGAGACAAAGATGAACCTTTATCTAAGTGATGGGAGATCAAAAATGTGGAGAAAAAAAGGGAACTGCAAAAGATCCCAAGCATACAGCCTCATCTGTAAAGCATGGTGGAGGTGGTGTCATGGCATGGGCATGTATGGCTGTCTCTGGAACAGGCCCTCTCAACTTTACTGATGACTTAATGTATGATGACTGTAGCAGAATGAATTTGGAAGGGTACAAAACCATCTTGCCTACCAATATTCAAGAAAATGCCACCAGATTCATTGGGAAGTGCTTCATATTGCATCAGGACAATGACCCAAAACACCCTGCCAGTTCGGTCAAGGAATTTATAAGGGCAAATAAATGGAAAGTCTTAGATTGCCCAAGTCAATCTCCAGATTTAAATCCAACTGAACATGAATTTCACCAGCTGAAGAGGAGAGTAAAGGCAGAAACTCCCCAAAACAAGCAACAATTGGAATTGGCTGCATTAAAGGCTGGGAAAAGCATTTCAAAGGATGAGACCAAGAGTCTGGTGATGTCTATGGGTCACAGACTCACTGCTGTGATTGTGCACAAGGGTTCTGCAACTAAATAATAGCTTTTAATCTTTTATATCTGCCTTATGTTCAACTGTCCCAATACTTATGCTCACATCAATAAGTGGGATGAACTCTAAAAGTGCTGTTCTTTTTAGTTGGTAAAACATGTATGTGTTGAAACGGCTAATAATAAAATGTGACATTCTGTAGTTTTGTCTTATATTAATCTTTTAATCATATTTGCAAATGTCTTGACTCCACAGCCAACACAGCAATTTTGTCTTTACTGTTCCAATACATTTGGAGGGCACTGTGGTGTAAAGCTGTGATGTAAAGCTGAATTTTCAGCATCATTACTCCAGTCTCCAGTGTCCCATGATCATTCAGAAATCATATATGCTGATTTGCTGCTCAAGAAACATTTCTTATTATCATCAATGTTGAGAACATTTGTGCTGCTTATTATTTTTGGAGAAACCGTGAAACATTTTATTTTTAGGATTTTTTGATAAATAGAAAGCTCAAAAAACAGCATTTATTTGAAATAGAAATCTTAATAAATGTCTTTATTGCCATTTACAGTATGATCAATTTAATGTGTCTTGACTAAATAAGTATATTAATTTCTTTCAAAACAAAATTCTTACTGATTCCAAAATTTTGAAAGGTATATTTGTACATTTGCCTTAGATGTATTACATTTTTTAACTTAAAATAGATTTTCTAAACCACACAGTTTCTTTTTTTAAATTAAACAGCTTATTTTGACTGTGGAATTATGGCAAATAAAAAGACGATGAAATGTATCTTTTTTGATGTAAATGCATTTCTCTTTTTCATTATTCAAAGTTGTGGTTATTTGGCCTCGTGGTACCAAAACCTCAAAACTATCCCATTCTAACGGTTTTTGGTGACTCAACATGATGCTGCCTTTTGTCCTTCATGTGCCCTTTAAATGAGGAATGTAAACAAGTGATTAAAGTCTGCAAAGTTCTCACGATTCCACGCATACCTGCGACGCGCACAGAACTTCCCCATTAGCATATTTGGCATACCTGAGTCTGACACCAAACCCAGCCGGCCTACACACAGAGAGAGCAAAGCAGTCTCACTGAGAACACACTGAGAACCACACCTGCTCTTAATGCACTTAAAATAACAGTACCACCCCTCACAGTTTCTATTAATACATACAGTATCTGAAGAAACCTAAAGTTTACAATGCAAAAACACTTCATGTCCCAAACTTAAATGTTTGAATCTGCTCAAAATAAACAAGAAAATCCAAAAAGGATTAATAAATAACATGATGAATAAATGTGGAATAAATGTGATGATTTACTCTTTTGAGCAGCTTTCTACATTACAGAAACTTACAACGTCTCTTTTTTGTTGGAAGTTTGTGATGCAACGGCAGGTAATTCCCTACAAATTAACTCCTGTCATTACGTTCTACCGACGCATGATGAGAATCATTCCATTCACAAATGTGGACAAACAGCAATCACAACATTTCTGAGCTCAAAGGGATCCACCCACCGCACTTATGTGACTCTGAACCGCACAGTGAAGTTTAGCTCAGAAGTTATTTGAAGAAGACGAGGCGACTCACCTGCACTGGATTTCACCTGAACGGTAAGTCTTCACTGCCATTTCTTTGAAACACAGCGTGCCATTAGGATACATCTCAGTAATCTTTTTAAAACTGAAGCCTTTTAAAAGTGCATGAAGTCAAGTGCAAAACCGGTAAACAGGTGAGTCTTGAGAGAGACAATCTATGAATTATGCTTTTTGGGGGGAAAAAATATGTAAAGACTGAATGGAATTCTTAGTACTGCTTCATTTAAATATCAACTTTGTCTCAGATGTTTCTCCTAAAATTTCTTAGGAGAAATTCAAATAGACACAAATGAGACAAACACTTTGAGTACAGAGCTATGAAATTAATGTGGATTTTGATGTCAAATATTTGATTTCAGATTGAAAAACCTTTAACATTTGATTCTATATTTTGGTGTCTTGGCAAATCTGAGCACAGTTCGAGATCCTGTTGAGATCTCATCTGAAACTCTAAAAAGACATGTGAGAATAGGATCTTTTACTTAAGAAAAAAAAATCTGGCAAGTAGGACACTTAATCAAAAGCCTAAAATTGCTTTGCATTTAATATCACTGCTGTCACATGTCACAACTGAGATTAATTCTCACATTTTTCAATAAATAAAATGTGTTGATAATGCAGAGCCAATAAAGTCAACTGAGTGTTTATATAGATCTTATTATTTATTATATATATATATATATATATATATATATATATATAATTTTTTATGTACTATAACAGTATAATGTAACAGTTAATATAAAAATACTTGTAAGCTAACCTGAACACATTTACTTTATTCTCAGGTGATCATCAAGTGACTGCTGTCAGTTGAAATTTCCATTACGAGAAGATCTATTCAGTATTTCCCATGATGGCAGGTAATAAAAAACATCTAAAAAATTAGGGAAAAATATTAAAGATCATAAAAATATAACAAGAAAATTAATTTGATATAAAATACTGTGTCACTGTATGCAAATCACACTTGATGTTGTTTCCGTGAAGTGGAATTCTTGAAACGCAATTGCAAATTAAATGCAAAATAAAAAACAAACTGCTCTGTGGATAAAGGTGTGCTAGATAAATGATGAATTTATTTTTCATTTCCTTTGGGTTTCCTCTTATTATAGAACATGGTGTCCCTTGCACTGGGTCAGAAGCCAACTTTTGCATGAATGGAGGAACATGCTTTAAAATACATTCGGTGTCTACTCCCACATGTGTGTACGTATCTTCATGAACAGAATATCTATTGTTTTGTCATTTACATTATAACATACCCATGAAATACTTTCCTTGAAACCCTTGTCCTGTCCTGTAGCTGCAGTGCGAACTATGAGGGCAGCAGATGTGAGCAGTTCCAGCTGTTCAGTTTCTCACGGGACAGTGAGGAGAAGGGCATGATCGCTGCTGTGGTCATCATCGCCCTGCTCATCATAGTGGTGCTCAGTGTGGTCATCTACTACATCTGCAAGTGAGTCACGTGGGCTTTTGACACTGATTCAATACAAGTTTGATCGACATTTTAAAGAGACATGTGGTGAATTACCAAAGAAAACAATTTAACTTGTATCTCAGTTAATAAAAAGAACTGTTTACAGTAAAGCACTTACAACGGAGGTCGAGATAATTAAGCAATATCACACAAGGAAGATTACTAGTTCCTGAAAAGCGGCACGAAGCTGTAGGTAATCACAGCCCTGTTGATATTTTGAAAAATAACTATAAATACGCGCTTATCCACTTTATTTTAACGTAAAAACTCGGCCATTTGTAACTTGAATGTGCAAGACTTCCGGTGTCATTCGCTTCCAGTTATTTTAGCTGTACAAAAACAGTATGTTATGCTGTTTTATATTGCAAACTATTTGTTATCATATAATTTAAATGTATTATCATAACCATAAGCACAAATAGTTTTACCGTTTACTGCACTTTGTTATTCTTCTAGTTAGCCTGTTTACCTAGAGCTGCTAATGAAACGGAAGTCTCACACATTCACATACTTACTTCCGTGTAGCAAAAAAGCTGGATACAACATTTCTGTAAATAGTTATTTTGGGCACAATGTTGCCAGTTGCTTGATGTTTTTCCTCTGCCAACGAATTTTGTTCCAAATGAAGCGACAGCAGAATTAATAATTTTTTGAACAAATCGGTTGAGTGAATGATTCATTTGTGAACTTCAAATTTATTTTATGATTTATTTCCAGCATAAAGAGAAACACCCGGAGTCAACCAAAACCTGAGGAGTACTGGAGAGTCAAATCAAGAAGTCAGCCGGTGTGACTCGACTTTTGAAACTCAGATGCATGTGAACTCGACATCGGTTATTGAAAGAGGCTTATGTTGTGGACAACTCCATCATGATTGAGGAACAGCTTTACCTTGTAACATTGTTGGAGGTCTTGGACTCAATGTGAAAATTTGTCAATTGCACAGTAGCTCAAAGTGCCAGCAAAATATCTTTTCTTAATGTTCATAGATTTTGTAAATAGTTCTGTCAAGTAAACATCTTAATTTAAATATGTAAAAAGGATGCAGATTCTTTACAAGGAAATTGTTACCATATCAGATGTTCAATGGAAAGCAATACATTTCAAAACGAGCATCCTTAGCATAGATTTTTAATTTTAATTAGATATAGAAGAGTTAATATTATATAATAGTCACATGTGCCATGTACATACATTTTTACAGTGTGCTGTTTTCATGTTGGCTGAAACTTTGATTATACTCATTGCTTTTTTTATTTGATTATACAGGAATCACTTCACAGTGTTGAAATGTTTTACCATTAAATGTAAGTAACAACAACAAGCTCGATCATTAATACACACCACCGAACTGGACATAGAATAATTTAATAAAATATAATGGGACCATATTCAAAGAAAATAGTTTCATCCTTTTCAAAACCAAACATGTTCATGTCATATATAAGTGTGCTACTATTTCTACAGTATGTGTGTATACTGTGTACAATATGTATGTTTTCTGTATGTCTAATACCTAGATGAACTACTGTATGTGCCTAAATGTGCATTATACAACAGAGCACACTTCATGCATAATGTATCCCACAATGCAACGTGATTCCAGTGAGATGAATGAACTAGATAATATTAACTAAAGTTTTACAAGTGTTCTCTTCTCACTATTAAATCTGACTGTCAAAAGTTTTAAATATTTAGATAAACTTCAATAAAAAAAAAAAAAAAGAATTCTTTGGAATGGTTTATTGAGTTTCCATCTCTTAAATGTTTCATCAAAAATAAGTAAATAAATAAATAAATAAATAAATAAAGAAAGAAAGAAAGAAAGAAAGAAAGAAACAAAAAATAAATGAATCTTAAATTCTTTTACCACCAATCAAAATCAAGGTGATTTCAGCTACTGTAAAGCAGGATAAAACATCTACAAACCTTTTTTATATAAACTTTGATTTTAATAATCTTAACTATTATCAATGGCCTGAAGAGGGCAGCAGAGGAATGCTGACAGTGATCATATAGTAAAGACGATATCTTCCAAATATCTTTGCAGATAAGGATTATTATTTTTTATTAATAATTTCTGTTAATCACTTGTTTTTAGAAAGCTCTTTCTTACCTTACGACCTTGTCACGATTGCAAAGAGTTAGAAACAAACGGCTTTAGAGACTTGCATGACCAAAAAAAAAAAAAAAAGTTTACTAAAGAACTAAATAACCTAAAATGAAAACCATTCTCTTTCCAAGTGACCGATATACATGAAAAAAGAAAGAAAGAAAGACAGAAAGAGAAAAACATTTTTTACACTATATAAGCCTATATTGCGTCACATAAACGAAAAACAAGCAAGCTCTAGCTATTATAAAATGAACACAACTAAAAATATATTAGCTTACTGTACCCTTACGAAAAAGAAGTTTATTCAAGTGTGCTATTAGTATACTTCTTTTAAACTAAAAATAGGAAAGTATACTTTTAGTCTACTTTTTATGTATTTCTCAGAAATGGGCTTAATGTACTTGTCAGAAATATACTTAAATTGACAGTATACTTGACATACTTAGAAAAATTCAAAATATATTTGAGCTATACTTGTGCTCCTAGAATCCGTGTTTTCATTGTTATATGGTAGTACACATCTTCTGTACAAAATTTCCAAAAAAACACAAGTGAAGAAGAAACCAAAACAACATGCTTCCACATGTAATCTAACACGATCATCAGACATAAAACAGCATTGAAACTGTGTAACGTTATGGAATAAATGTCGACCAATGAAGAGCTAATAATGACTGTCAAGCTTTGACTCCATCTACGTTTTGATTATCATTCTGAATCCAATTCATAGTCTTTTTTCAGCTTTTTGTTCAAAATGTTGTTTATTTCTTTATTTTTTTTATTTATGAAACTTACCCACATTCAAGTGTTTAAAAAAAGAATGCATGAAGCTAGAATAAAATGTTTTTGTTTACAAGCAGATACCCTGTTCTTTCTTTTGATGTTTTGTATGTTCAGATATTCATATAACAAAATATACACAAATGAATACCTAAATAGGGACATAGTAGTATACTTAAAGTATGATGTAAAGTTCACTTAAAGAAAACTTACGAGTATACTTGCAGTACAAAACTACTAAACTAGTAGTTTACTGAGACTGTACTTCAAAGTGTACAAAAAATGCTACTACAGTTATTTAATTAGTAAACTATCAGTATACCTATAAGTTCACTTTTAGTATAGTTGCAGTACAAGTTAAAAACATTGATGTAAACTAGTTGTGTACTCAAAGTTTACTACTGTTATACTTAAAGTATACTTAAAAGTATATTTTTATATACTAGAAAGTGGGCCAATTTAGTCCCAAGGAGTATTGAAATAGTACACTTACAAGTATACTACTAGTACACTGATATTTGTATACTTACTACATAAAGTATACTTACAAATATACTTGAACTTTACTTAAGTATACTTAATAAAATAAAATTGAAGTATACTACTTTTTGGTAAGGGTATGTATAGGTGTGTCCCAAATCGCATACTTATACACTATTCTATGACGTTTTGTAGTATAAATAGTTTGAGTAGTGCGTTCACACTGAAAATTCCAAAAAGAAAAAGTGCACTTTAAATAACCGGATGATGCACTTAAATAACCGAAAAAATGAAGTGTGGAATGTTGAACACTTCGTGCACTCAACTGTCACAGCTTTAATTACGTCGCGAAGGGGGAGGGGCTATCAAACTCCGATTATTAATGACAAAATAACCTTATATAATTCGGACACTACATGGTTGAGTGCATAGTGCATAAGTACATAAGTACATAGTGTATAAGTGCATAGTGTATAGTGTGTCATTTGGAACTCAGCTTATGAGTCGCTAAATCTCAACAGCTAAATCAACATCGCGCGAGAGAGAGAGACAGCGCAGTCACACACTCTGAATGACGTCATATCACGAACGTTCTAAATTCCTCGTTGTGACGTCAGAAATAGAATCCAGTCTGTAAGTAGGTGAAACTCGCTGCTGCACTGATCGCGCTGATGGATAGTCTTTTCCTAACTCCACACCCGGATCTGAACTAAAAGTTTTCCTGTAGCTCAAATAGTAGAGCATGGCGCTAACAACACCAAGATCATGGGTTCGATTCCCAAGGAAAGCAAGAGCTGATAAGATGTAAAAAACAACAACAACAAAAAAAACTATAATTTGAATGCATTGTAAGTTGCTTTTTTTTGTCTGCTAAATGCGTAAATGTAAGAAAAAGTTTAGACCTTCGAACAGCCGTGAAGACCAACATATAGACTATAACGTTCCTCAAAATCTTTCCCTGGAGTTTAGCTCCAACCCAGATCAAACACAACTGAGCCAGCTAATCAAGGTCTTCAGGATCACTAGAAAAATCACAGGTAAGTGAGTTTCATCAGGTTTTGAGCTAAACTCTGCAGGGCACCGACCCTCCAGGACCGTACTTGAGGAACCCTGGTGTAGACCATCAGACGACAGTGAAGACCATCAAACAACAGTGAAGACCATCAGACAACAGTAAAGACCATCAAACAACAATGAAGACCATCAAACAACAGTGAAGACCATCAAACAACAGTGAAGACCATCAAACAACAGTGAAGACCATCAAACAACAGTAAAGACCATCAAACAACAGTGAAGACCATCAAACAACAGTGAAGACCATCAGACAACAGTGAAGACCATCAGACAACAGTGAAGACCATCAAACAACAGTAAAGACCATCAAACAACAGTAAAGACCATCAAACAACAGTGAAGACCATCAGACAACAGTGAAGACCATCAGACAACAGTAAAGACCATCAAACAGCAGTAAAGACCATCAAACAACCATGAAGACCAACATACAGCAGCAAAGACCATCAAACGACAGTGTAGACCATCTCCACACCATATCTATGGGAATGACCCGAGGCGTCAGGTGGTTTGGTGCCCTCACTTCCCTCAGCGCCTTTGACCAGGTGAAGCACTCTTACCAAAGCGAAACGCTTCTTTATTTCTCTCACTGACAGTGAAGATCAATAGTGATGCAACGCTCGGTGAGGGTGTCAGATGGGGTCCAGTTCAGCTTCTCGTGGGTTGCTGATTCGAGTCCGAGAGTTAAGCCCCTCTTTCTGGCTGTGGTGAGTTGGACGCGGGGCAGGATGAATAAGGTTAGTAGGTTCGCGTGCTTATGCACTATTTTATGCTTTTTTAGTATTTGAGTAATGTGATTATTGTGCATATGCACTTAATTAACTGTAAAAACAAAGTGTCACAGCTTTAATTGCTGGCTTTTTAGAGGATGAGTATGATAATGATAACAGTATTGGGTGAAAAAATCTTTTTCATGCCTCCTACAAGACACTACAGAGTACAGTATGTATGCATATTGGCTGTTTAAGGGTTTAAGGATAGGTGTGTCCGCTGGGAATGTTGTTGTGGGGATGGGAAGAGTTTGATTACCATTGGTTTATCAAAAGGGAGCAATTATATGAAATAATAACAAAAATAAAAATAACAAACATGATAACAACAAAAGTAATAATAACAAAAATAATAACAACAAGAAAAAATAACAAAAATACAAAAACAAAATTAGAATAAAAAACAATAATAGCAAAAATAGGGAGCAATAATATGAAATAATACAAAAAATAGTAACAACAAAAACAATAACAAACATGATATTAACATAAAAAAACAAAATAATATCAAAAATAACGTCATCAACAATAATAATAACAAATATAACAAATGACAAAAATAATAACAAAAATAACAACAAAAATACAACAGAAATAAAATAAAAACAATAATAGCAAAAAAACAAACAACAAAAAACAAAGTAACTAAAATAATAACAAAATAAGAATAACAAAAATAAAGCAAAAACGATAATAAAAATATAAAAATAACAACAAAAATAAAAATACTACAAGAATAAAAATAATAATAGTAACAAAAATAAACAACAAAAACTGCAATAATAACAACAAAATACTTGTATTATTTTATTTTACATTAATAATAAAAACAAAAGTAACAACAAAAAATACAACAACAAAATGGCAGAAATAATAACAACAAAAAATTTAAATGACTTTAAATGATTTAATTGCTATTTCAGTTGAGCATACACTTTTTATATGAGGAATTGATATTCTACATAAACTATATAATCCAATATAAGCCTATTAACTAATAATGATAAAATATAAAAATATATTCATAATGTAATATAAAAATAATGATAAAATAATTAAAAAGTTGAATTTAGTAAAAGTCATATTTAAGAAAATATTTTTATGTACACCAATATTTGTTTACCTAATTAATTTTTTTTTTTTTGACTAATCTGACTACAGGTAAATTGGTAATACAGATAATCAAAAAATCTGATATTGAATGAACTGAATTGAAACGCTCTGCTCTTTCTACTAATAAAGTTATTGAATAAAGTATTATGACTGCCATCTTGTGGTGGTTACTATGCATGACATTTGTGTGCTGTATGTGTGTGTGTGTGTGTGTGTGTGTGTATATAAAATAAGGGATTATAGAAATAATTTCTATTATAGAATTACTTTAGGATGACAAATAACATTTTTATTTGTTAAAATTTGAATGAATGTGTATTATTATTATTAGGTAAAGTATTTCTTTCCCTTTATGTTTTTCTCCATTTATAATCATGTTTTGACTTTATTCAGTTCACTTAAGGATTCCAGTGGTGTGAAATACATTTTAAAAAGCACAAATATCACATGAAGTCATTAAATTAATATGAGGTTATGAAAGAATTACAGTATATTGTTTAAAACAATTTTAGGGCACTGCTGTCACTACACTTTAATAAATGTGATGAATCACCAGAGTTCAATTTACTGTGAGCGTGACATGGCAAATGTAAGAGAAAAATTAAAAGATCAGATAAAGAGGCCATCATAGAGGTTTCAATAATACATTTTTATTTCTTCAACATAATAGACAGTTCCTATATGTATAAAAGCTATCAAAATGAGCACTTGGCACAAATGTTGAATAAAAACTGAGGACATGAACAGACCTCAGCACTGTAAACAAAGAAGTGTCCTGATGTTCACCACAAATCTCTTAAAATGGCTACAAAAGGATCACAGCAGTGTGTTTACAAATCAAGCGGATGCAGTTTCTTCATCCCTGGCCTTATCGAATTCCTGTGCGATCTTCAGCGAAGTGGTATTGAGCCCCACTGACTGCATGTTTGTGATGATGGTCACAACCACCCCCTGTGGAGGAAGCCGCTTCTGATTTGCAGTGTGTTTGCTCTTGCTGGGTAACACCAGCAGGACGCTACTGGCCCCCACAGCGCTCCCTGTGTGTGAAACGTAATGTCTGCGGCTGCGGCACTGGCCATATTTCTGCTGTTTCTCCACCACCAGCCAGCCCTGGGCGTACAGTCCGTCTTTGTCCCACGTAGCCTCCGTTTTGTCCACCGGTGCCCATATGGCTTTGGCCGTGTGGGGTTTTAGGAAGCCAGGAAGCAGCCCGTCTGTGTTCTTCAGATCGGCCATCTGATAGCTGTAGAGCAGAGCGTCACCGAACAGCAGAAGGTCGCCCACTGTGGACAGAAATCCACCTCCAGCCCATTTGTACGAATTGTCCACATAGGGGCAGTTCACAACACGAGCCTTTTTATTGAAGTGGTAGAACCTGCAGAAAACAGATGATGTTAAACAGGTCAATGATAAATAAGAGTGGTTAAGATAAAAAAGAAGTTTAAATTGCATGGTGCAATCACATGAAACCAAAACATACGATTTTGAAAAAAAAAGAGAAACTTTTTAAGAAAAGTTTCAAATAATAACTCAGGTGGTATAACCAAGTAAAAAGTAACAAAATATAAATGAAATATAAATATATAAAATATATATAAAAAGTACAAATTAATAAAAATACAAAAATTACAAAAAATACAAAAATTACAAAAAATACAAATTAATGACAATACAGATAAAAAACATCATGTGGTATTTTCTTTACACCTTAAATATATGAATGTACATATCTTAGTCAATATTTTTAAAAATATTAATAATAAATATTCAAATAAATTATATTTATATAATTATTTTTAATTCAGAAATATCATTACATTTTTGGGGAGTCGCACCACATGACAATTTACAGCCTGAACAAATTTTGTCTTGCCTTAAAAAGCCTTTCTATGCCATAAAAAGCCTTGTCTTGCCTTTCTATTTTTTTTTTAAATAATTCTTAATAACTTTAAATTAATTTTGATTTCATTTTTAGTTTTAGTAATTTAGTTCTTCAGCGTCAACTTATATCATATGGTTGTGATTTGACAAAAAAAATAAAAATAAAATTTACATCATATTTTTACATTTTTAACATTTATTTATTTATCAGTAGATTTGTATCACATCGACATTTTCAACTTTTTGATCCTCTAAGATCAGAATTCAGAAATTAAAAACATGTTCATTACAGAAGAGGTGTATGTTTAAATTGCATGTTTAATGTCTCCTTTACCTGGAGCGGTTGTATATGATGGGGTCATTTTCGTCCGGTACGGTGTTCATCATGCCCAGCTCTCGAAACATCTTCATCATGTAGTCGAGGAAGCGCTGACCTGCTGCTCTCTCCACCACAGCACTCAGCAAGGTGTACGCATGCGTCGAATACAGGAACGTAGAACCTACAGCGGCCGTATGACACAGACTTAAAGGGATAGTTCACCCAAAAATTAAAATTCTGTCATTAATTACTCACCCTCATGTCGTTCCAAACCCGTAAGACCTTCGTTCATCTTCAGAACACAAATTAAGATATTTCTGATGAAATCCGAGAGCTCTCTGACCCTCCACAAACAGCAACTTTCAAAGCCCAAAAAGGAAGGACATCGTTAAAATAGTCCATGTAACATCAGTGGTTCAACTGTAATGTTATGAAGCTACGAGAATACTTTTTGTGCGCAAAGAAAACAAAAAAACGACTTTATTCAACAATTCTTCTCTTCCAAATCATGTCTTCCACCATTATTGAGAATACCATGATGCATACCTCTGCACGTAAACAACGCACAATGCGGAACGTGGTAGTTGCATTGCTGTCTATGGAGGGTCAGAAAGCTCTTGGATTGCAAATCTTAATTTGTGTTCTGAAGATGAACGAAGGTTTTACGGGTTTGGAACGACATGAGGGTGAATAATTAATGACAGAAGTTTCATTTTTGGGTGAACTATCCCTTTAAGGAGAAATTACTGAAGGGAAACATCACTGTACAACAGAGACATTCTGTTAAACTCCTCATTGGACCGATCAAGATGAAGATATCAAGGCAACATGCTCTAAAAATAAACCCAACCTCACAACACATTATAAGAACACAATGAAAGCGTACCGGGTTTAAAAATCAGAGGATCATCTTTGAATAAGTCCAGAGCCTGGATGACATTTTTAAAGTTGTCTTTGAGGTAATACTCCTCCTGCTCGAACTCTTTTTTCCTCCTTTGGCCTCCTTTAGCCTCTTTGCTTTTAGCGCTGCTGTCCTCCGCTTTTGGCTTCTCTTTGTTTTCGCCTGAGCTCTTCTCCGAAGGCTTCAGAAGGCGCTTGGCTTTCTCTTTGTCCTCTCGCACTTTCTTGGCATCTTTTTCATAGTGACGGATGCCACTCAAGTGGGACAGGAGCATCCGGGGCGTTATTGTGACCTGGTTTAAGGACAGAAGGAAGAATGCTAAGCTAAAATGAATGAATTATGTTGGGTTGGAAATAATTTGAAAATTCCCATAGACTTTCATTGAGGGGGTCAAAACTTTTGTACAATAACACATATAGAGTATTTAAGCTATCTATCATTAGCAAAGCTTAACGGTTATGCTAGGACAACAAGCAATGTGCTAATCATGCAAGCAACATGTTAACACATGTTAATTTATGCTAGCAACATGTTATCAACGTGCTAAGTCATGCTAGCAACATGTTAAATTATGCTAGCAATGTGC